>JABUQX010086332.1:0-7500 GCA_015478945.1 Trachelipus rathkii | reverse complement strand
AGTGCGCACATAAAACCGGCCCCACTACAAAAAAATGGATATCAATAAATATTACCTAGCTACCGTACGACCGTACAAACAGGGGTTATATCAAAACAATTGTGGAGTATCAGCAGAATCATCGCCAACCGCATCCGTTCATTGGCTTAAAGACAAATGAAACCTTTACCTCGTTGAGTGGTTGTCATGGAAGAAAAGAAAGCGATAAGTGTACAGCGTAAAACTACTGTACATTGGTTGCTAGAGAATGTTGCTGGGGAAAATGTTGATTTCCGTTTCTCTCTTTCACGGATGAAGCTTGTTCATCTGCCCGGGTTACGTTATTTCCACCTGCGACACTGGGGTAACAGAGAACCCACACCGAGTCCCTGCAAAACTTGCCATTCCACACGATAACAATTGATTGTTTGGTGTGCTCTCTGTAACAGAAATAAGCGGGGTCCATATCTTTCAATGAAACTGTGAAATATCAATGTTTACCTACAGGTCTATAGTGATTTCTGTGCCCAGTTAACTCCAAACGAAAAGCGTTATGCCTATTTCCAGCAAGATGGGAACACCTGCCATACGTCGATCTGTCATTGCCTACCCTACATCCCGTTTTACAGACAGGAAGAAGGACCATCAGCAAGGGTTTGTGGCCTCCCCGGTCTCCCGACCTTTCACCATGTGACTATTTCCTGTGGAGATTTCTAAATCTAAGTCTAACCACAACAATCCCAGAACAATTGACACATTGAAAAACAACATACGTCAAGAGATTTCCAACATCCCACAACGTGTATTGAGAAATGTTTTCAATAACATGCTTAAACGTGGTCAGACTTTACTTGTTCTTGAACGAGAACATTTCGAAACATAGACTTTAATCTCCTGCTCTGGTTAATTACACGTAGGTAAAGTGTCCTAGTATGGTCCTATTACTATATCTACTATTGGATTAGACCTGACGTACGTACGTAGGTCGGTAGATTTATTATTGATATTCATTTTCGCCAGATGGGGCCGGTTTTATGTGCGCCACTATATATCTTAATATTAAATTAATAAATATATATATAATATATATCATATATATAATATTATATAATATATATATTATATTATATATATTATATATTATATATATGCTAGTGGATAAAGCGCCCGGTTACTGTTAACTCAGCAACGCGGAGTTCCAGTGTTCGAATACCGCTGATGAAGAGTAAAATCTTCTGTAACTCATTCATTTAAAATGACTTATGCTCGATAATGAATGGATATTACGGCGCAGTCAGGGATTATGAGGATTTTCTTCGCATGGTCATAGGGCGACAGGGCTGGCAACCCGGTCCTTTCCTTTGCTGTATTACTCTGGGTCCAGCGTTGAATCCCTTATGGCCTAGAAGCAAGATCTTCTGGAGAGCTCTGGGAGAACGAGTTTGAGGCCTAATGGAAGACAGATGCTAGTTCTACTGAAAGGACGAAACCCTACCTGGAGGTGGTTAACTTTAACCCTTGGAGGAAAACTTCGGGCGTCGGAACTAATGCGCCGAGAAATAGTCTTCTAGAGTGCTCTAGGGTTGAGAGTTTCGGTGCCAGAAGAAGAAGATGCTGGACCAACTGACAGGGCGAAAGCCCTTCCTGGGAGTTGTTAGAGATTAGAGTTATATATATAATATAATTTAAATATTAATTAAACTAAATTATTATATTTACTAAACTTATTATTAATTCGGTAATAATTAGGATATTCCCAGTAATTTAAATAAAAATAATAAATAGAAAAAAAAATGTGTATCAAAAAATAAAAAAAAATAAAAAGTTCAAACTTTTTTCGAAAAAATCCCCAACCCCGTTCTAGAGAATTAAAGCTACCCGTGAAATATAGGTTAAAGTGTGAAAATATTATTTCATATTTAAAGTTTTCGAAAGTATAGAGTCGAAGGTCACTTTATCATGATATTTTTTCACATATATCAATTTTCTATATTATTTTTTATGCATAATCATAACTGAGTAAATACCAGAATCAAATTCTGAAAATTTTATAAGAAAGACAGTTGAAAAAGTATAGAGTTCCGGTTAGTTCGGCCGACCGGAACTTCCCAAAATTCGAGGTTCCGTCCGAAGTCGGCCGGAACCGGGTCCGGGTCATCCTCAATATAGTATATAAAATATATATATAATTGTATATATATATATAAGTACTATATATATATATATACATATATAATATTTTATTAAAAAAAATTAAAAATAATTAACTAATAATAAATTCATTTTCTAAGATACTTCATATAATATAAATATATATATTATATATTATATATATATATATAAGTATATTATATATAATAATTATATATATATAATATATATATTTATATAATTATATATTTTTATATAATATATAAATATATATATATATATATATATATAAAATATATATATAATATATATATAGAAAATATATATTATATAGTTATTATGTATTTTTATATTATATATATGTAATATTTATATATATATATATATATATATATATATATATTATATATATAATAATATTCTATATAAATATATATATATATTATATAGTATTATATTATATATATATTAATATATATATATATTATATATATAATGATATATAATCCTTTCTTTTTCTTTTTCTTTCCTCTCCCAGAAGGATTTTCATCTTTCAGCCGCGCAAGCGTCTTTCTCCAGACATTCCTCTGCTGCACTATTCCTCTTCTCTTTAGCACTCTCATTTTTGGTAGCTGACATCTTTTCAGAGAGTCTCCACGGCTCGCCATCTCTCTTCGGTCTTCCTTGGTCTTCTGCCTCTGTGTCCAATTCCCATCTCTTTTCGGCAAATTCTGCTGCCTGCTCCATCTTCCAGATGTCCCTCACCATCTCATCTCCCACATCAATTCCATCTTCATATCATCTTCTTTCACCCCATATCCTTCTCTAATTACTCATTCCTTAATTTGTCACTCCTACCTTTCCAATCATAAGTGTCCTAAATACACTATCTCCGCCGCTGTATCCTACCTCCTCTCTCTCGTTGTTGTCCATGTTTCCCCTCCGTACAGCATGTCGGAGTCAGTATAATGTTAAAAATCACTTTTTAACCTCTATTCCGATGTTTTTATTTTTCTTTCATCATGGGGTATACCGCTTTCATAACTAATCCATACTTTTCCATTCCTTTCGCGTAATCTCTCCTCCACTTCCCCCCCTTCTGCTAAAACATCCTCCGAGATAAATGCAGGTATTTACCGGGCCTCACCTCCTCCCACTCTGCACACACCATCCTCATCCCTCCTCATTCCTCCGGTATTGTTATAGCTCTGTCTCACCACCATGCCGCCCATCCCCTCGCTCATTTCCTCCGGCTTATTGTTAATTCATCTCTGTCTTCTGTACGTTCATCATAGTTCTTAATACCTCTCATCTCCGCCGCTTGATTCTACTTCCTCTCTTCTGCGTGTTTTTTGTCCATGTTCTCCAGCTGCCGTACACTGCAGCGTGGAGTCAGTAACGTTAAAATCACTTTTTAACCCTCTTAATTCGCGAGTTTTATCTTCACATGGGTTAATAGCCGCTTTTCATAACAAAGTCCATACTTTCCATTCGTCGCGTAATCTCTCCTCCACTTCCCCCCCTTCTGTTAAAAAATCCTCCGAGATAATTGCAGGTATTTACCGTCTTCCCCTCCTCCCCTCTCACCACCATCCCCATCCCCTCCTCATTTCCTCGGTATTGTTAATATCTCTGTCTTCTGAACGTTCATCCTCATCCCTGCTTCCTCCAATCCTCCGTAAACAAACTCACCACCTCTCGAAATCGTCCTCTTCCTCTCTTCGCTCCAACAGGCCAGACAGTCGTCCGCATATGCCATTAGTCCCCTTCAAATTCTCCCAGTCTTCTCCCTCAACTTTCTTTTATCACCACGTCTAAATATAATATAAACAGCAATGGAGATAAAACACTCCCCTGCTTCACTGCTGTTTTCACTCTCAAACAATCTATCGTTCTCGCACTCGGTTCTAACATTGCAACTGCATTTCTCATAAATACTTTCTATTGCCTTCTTTAATCTACCCCCTCACTCCTCCATAATTCCTCTCCATATCTCTCCCAGCAGCCTTTTCTGGTCACGAATCAAATGCCTTTGCAGGTCGATGAACGCTACAAAGAATCCCTTGCCATATTCCAGCATCTTCTCCGAAACCATTCTAGTGTGGGATAAGAGGTCCGTCGTTCCTCTTCCTCTCTATACCCGTACTGTTCTTTCTCCGAGTCTCGGCTCTACCTTTTCTCTCAACTCCTCTCCAATATTTTTTCGTATATTTTCGCCAAGATGGTCCATCAGTGAAATGCCTCTATAATTATTACAGTTTCCTGCATTCCTTTACCCTTATATATCGGTATTATTATTGCTTTTGCCCCCACCTTTCCGGCACCTTTCCCTCTCTCCAACACTTGTTTATCAAACTGATGATTCTCCCTCTCAGCTCCTCTCCTCCCTCCACCACCAACTCCACAGCCACTCCATCCTCTCCTGGGGCTTTACTCTTCTTCATCCTTTTTATAGCCTCCTCATATTCTTCTACCGTTATCTCTCCGCCTTCCTCTCCTCCTTCTCCTCCCTCGGCTGATCCTACAGCTTCTTCCTCTTGTTCTCTGTATTTTACATTTAGCAGATCTTCATAGTATTCGGTCCACCTATCATTTCCTTTCTTCGGTCTCACAAAATTCTCCGTTTCTATCTTTATATTTCTAGTTACGCTTTTTGGTTTTCTAACCCTCGCCATCTTAAATATCTTTTTCTTCCCTTCGCCCACATCTCTCGTTTATTGTCTCCCTGCCAATTCTCTCCGCCGGGCGATCTTTTGCCTCCTCTTTATTCTCTCTGCCCCATTCCTTGCTGTACATATTCTTCCCTTGCTGCCGCTGTTCTTGCTTCACCAAGCCCTTCCTCATTTCCCCTGTTTTCACCTTAATTGCTTTTTCACACACTCTTCGTTCCAGCCATGGTGTATGTCTCTTTCTAGTACCTCCTACCATCTTTTAACAAGAGTTTTCTCTGCCACTTCCTTAATGACATCCTGCAAGTCTCGTTTTCTTCTCCATTCCTTAGGGTTTCCTGCATTCCCGTTCATAATTTTGTCCTCGTTTTTCTGCTCTCTAAATTCTCCACTCGATCACTGGCCCTCTGTCTGCCATTTACTCAACTCCCTCCTCTTATTTCATGTTCCGTCCACCACGTCTATGATCCGCAATCTAAGACACTCCCGGATCACCTTTACATCTACCATTCCTTTTATCGGAACTATATGTAGTGCATCACCGATTTTGAATCGAATTGTTGCGTTACCTGATTCCATCTATACCTCGTAAAGAGGTTGAGACTCCTCTGTGCTTGAAAAAAACGTGTTCATTATTTTTAGGTCGTTCCTCACACAAAAATCAATCAACGCCTCCCTCCATGTTTCTTGTATCCTCTCCAAATGGTCCCAATACCCTCTCCATCTCTCTTCTCTTTCCTACTCTAGCGTTGAAATCTCCCATCAACAAGCACCTCTCCCCCTCCTCCTCCACCCCCACCTCTTCCTCCATCAATTCCATAAATATAGCTTTTCTCCTCTGAGTGCCCCTGTTGTGGTGCATATATCTGGTATATTCTATATTTTATCCGGCCTATCTTCAATACGCACATCATCAACCTCTCATTTATAATTTTTACTTTCTGTATACATGGTAACAGTCTTGGTCCCACTATAATTCCGACACCATACTTTCTTATTCCTTCTCTCACCCCACTATATACTCAGAAACAGATCCTTCTTCCCATGTTCTTTACCCCTCTCACACCTCCCTCACCCTCATCCTCCGCCATCCCAACCAATCTACTTCATCTCCTCATGTGATCTATTTTCTACTGCCTCTTTATCTCCATAGTACCCCACAATTTACGTTGGCAACACCTATAAATTCTTAAAGTGGTGTTTCCTGATTCCTATCCGTAAATAATCGCCGAAGTCGCGTCTATAAGTTTTGTTCCGGCCTTGTTCCGAGGCTCGCGCTTTGAGTTCTGCAAGCAGTTTAATTTCGGAAGTGGCTTGCTAGCTATCCTTCCCTAGCCCATCCCTTAGCCGAGGAAGCACCTCTGGTGTCCCCTCGTGTTGGCCGGCGGTGGCACGATGCGGGGACCAGCGAAGTTGGCCTTTGCACCCCATATATGATAGTATAATATATATATATATAGTAACTATATATATATATATATATTTATATATATATATAATATATATATATAATATATATATAATTATATATATATATATAATATATTTATATATATATATATATATATATATATTATAATATATATATTATATATATTTATATATATATATATAATTATAATATATATATATATAATATATATATATATATATAGTAATATATATACAGAATAGATAGTAGTATATATATATATTTATATAGTATATAAATAATATATATAAATATTATTATATATATATATTATATATATATATATAATATATATATATATATATATATATATATAAATAATATATTATATATATATATATAGTATATATATATTATTATAATATATATATATATAATATGATATTTATTTTGTTAAAGGTAAATGCGAATTTGTTATAGGAATCACCAATGTAGTTTATTTTACTAGGATGCGGGACTGGGACCCCAAACTCAAACGCACCCCACAACCTCGTTCCCAAACCTCCCGAACCTTAATGAAAGAGATTTTACAATGAATTAGTATAGCTTTTTTGCACAAGTATGAAATTCAACATATAGAAGAAATTGTGATTGGAGAACATAATTTTCTTCCTTTCTCGGAGAGTCCCATGTTTTCTCTTTTCCATCGATATATTAAGCCTAGCATTGGCTAAATACTCTCCTCACTTGGAAACAGCTAGTTGGAGGACCAGGCCAAGTATTTCTTTTAAGCTCTACTTATACCGTGAGTAAACATTTGTTTAACTGCACCAACTGATAGGATCATCATTTGTATCAAGTATTTTTTTTTTGGTGATAATTTCAATCAATTTGCGCAACAGTTTTGGTAATGGCATGTCGTTCCTTCATCACTCTACTGTTCTGTAAAATTTTTCCAGTGAATCTGTTATTGATTAACTTGTAGAAGGTGTGGTTCTGTAGATTTCTTTTTTTTTTTCCTTTTAAATGGGTGGCGAATTAATACACTGTTCGGATTGAAGTTTTTCAACTGCAACACAAAGTAATGATTAAACTTGTTCTAATATTGTGTTACAAAAAACTTGCTTTATAACGGGGATCTAAGTAAGTTGCAATAGTATGAAGGTCATATATTTCCACAGAACCAAAGCGTTTTTATAGTTTTATTACACCTTTCATTCTTTTTTAACCGCATCCATTTTTCAATTTGAGATGGTTTCAAATGCTTCTTAGCGTTGATATTATATGGTA
>JABUQX010086331.1:0-15881 GCA_015478945.1 Trachelipus rathkii | reverse complement strand
TATATATATATATATACTATATATATATATATATATATTATATATATATATATATATATATATATAATATATTATATATAATATATAATATATATAACTAGTATATATATAAACTCGCGCGGGCACAATTGTAAATGCAATCACCGGTATAATTAAACTCTTCATATGGAAATGTAGGACTAGGGTTGGCTTTATTTGGTCATACCTAACTGGGGAGTGTTGCACAGGGTTATAAATGGTAATAAAAAAACCCACCAGTATATTTTGTAAACTGACACAATAAATAAAGAAATGAACGAAATTAAAAATGCATAATGAAATTCCATCTCGGGATAGAAGAAAACGAAAAAAAAATCATATTTATGATGATTTTTTATTAATATAATCAACAAACAATACTTCTACAAATTACATAATTGTGAAATGCCAGCATTAAGGTGGTTCTAATAATGGGGTTGTACCCCCCTACTGGCCCTTTCCAACTTCCTCCAAGCGATTCAGCATTGATGAATTGATAAAATGCTCTTGGAGATGGTCTCCTGCCGGCGATGTGTCCAATAGGCGTTGCAAAAGCTCCCTGATAATTGTGGGACAGAGCAAGGTTTCACGGCTCGAACACGCCTACCCAAAAAAATCGCCAAACATGTTCAATGGGATTTAGTCCGGGCTCATCGCAGAAATGGCCAGGGAAGGTTCTGACCCTACTTTGTAGGTACCTTGGAAACCTGTGCGAGTGGCTGTGTTGGCGTTGTCATGAAGTAACAAAAAATGGACGCCAATTAAAAGGACGCGAAATGCACTATATTCTCTTGGAGGATGTCTTCCTCGTACCTTCAGACCGATAGCGTTCTTCGCTCACTGATATGGCAATGCCGTGCAAAGCACCCAAACAAATGCGCTGCCCACACCATCAAAAAGTCACCTCCAAAAAGGAATCCTTGGGGAGATATTGCAATCAGAAAAGTGCTCACTGGCACGTCTCCAAATTCGCCGACGTTCACCTGGTCCATGTAGTGTGGACCTCGACTTACTGTGAGTGTCAAATCCCTATACGCTTGTGAAAAATCAAATCGCAACCCGATGCTCCCTGATCAGGAGAGGCCGAGGCAGACCTGGTAATACGTACTAACGTTCATTCTGTCGTCTTCTCACTGTATGCTCGGAAAATGGGCACATGTCTGATCTCACGGAACCTGTTGTAGCTGTACGCTTGTTTGGAAACTATCACGAAGCACTACCAGACGGAAGAGGAATCTGTCATCTCTTCGGGCGTCACCCTTGGCGACCCTGGACCGATGTCGTGTTACGGGGTGCTGCCAGTCTCCCTAGAACCGACCGAAGGATTGTCGACTGACGTCGATTGGTTTACCCCGAGTTGCTTGGGGCCACCTGTCTCTGAGAATGTCCTGCTTCGACAGTATAACTCCTATGGCACGTTCTCTGACGATGTCTTTCCCTTGTGACAGTCTTTGTCAAGCAACGACTTACAGCATTGGTTGTGTTTTCGTTAGTTGGTTGGTTATCTTGCCATTCTTGTCTCCTATGAACGGTACTTCGGGATTTCACCAATTTGGCTTGGTTGTCTTTATTTATGCCATTTAGTTCCATACACGGTGTATACGGTATAATACGGTATACATTCCGAAGTTAGGTATGACCCAAATAACGAAATCCTAGCAGTTAAGTTTCCAAAAAAAGAAAAAGTTTACATTCTCTTTACGTGTGATGCATTACATTGACCCCCTATGTTTATATATAATATATATTTCTATATATATATATAATATATATATATATATATATATAATATATATATATATATATATATAATATATATATATATATATAATATTATATATATATAATATATATATATAGGGGTACAACTTAGAAGTATTTTCTCTCTTCTTAGGGGTACGCGATCAAAAAAGTGTGGAGACCGCTGCTCTAAACCAAAAAAGTTAGATTCACAAAGAACAGCTTTCAAACGACGAGCCCCCTTTAAGCTGCGATCAACACGTTTTCACCCTGTCCTTCCCGTGTTCCGACTTATTGTAATAATGTAAATACTGCAATAGACCGCAGGTTAATAAATTTGTATAGTAAAAAAAAAACTATTGTGGAAGGTAAAGAAAATTGCCTCTCTTTACCTTCCCACAATAGTATGGAAATTCTAGTCACAGAATCTATTCAAAGGCCGACATGTCCCAATACACGGCGTTTGAAAGTGCCCAAGTTCAAAAGAATGTTGAAGATAGATTAAGAAAAGAGTGTTCCAGACTTGTATCTTTGGAGTACTACAAGATTTGAAGCATAGCTGTTAAGCCTTGGGTCAGAGAGTTGGATACAGAGAAAGGATGAAATTGTCACTGGAGTTCAAAAGAGAGTGTCCTTTGTAAAAGTGAGAGACGAGAGAAGAAGACGAGGAGAAGAAGAGCGAAGACGAAGAGAAGGAGGTGGAGAGAAGACGGACGAGCAGTAGCGGGGAAGAGAGCGAGGAGAGAGGGATGGGAGGCAGGGAAGGAGGAGAGAGAGGAGAGGAACGGAGGACAAAGAGGAATAAATGACGAGAGAAGAGAAGAGAAGAAAAGGAAAAACGAAAGAAGAGAACGAAGAGAAGAAGAGAGAGAGAGAGAAGATGAGAGGAGGAGAGGGGCGAGGGATGGGGAGAGGAGAGGAGAGAGATGGAGAGAGAGAGATCCTTTCCAATTAAGATCACTGGAAAAATGAAAGGACCAAGCATATTAAGGGAGACGAAGGTTTGCGTTGCTCGTTTTTAAAGATGTTGTTGTGTGTGTGGCAAGATTATGTCCGAAGTGAGTAAGGGTGAAAGAAATTGACTGTTTTTTGGAGACATTTTAAAACAAACCATGGTCCCAATTGCCCCAAATAAAATCAGAGAACGGAGGTTTAGTTGCTCACAAGACCTCCTCCTTAGCAGGAGCCATGTTGCTGTTGGAATGGGGCATCTTTCATAATGAAATGAGTAATGAAAAGTGTTGGGTGAATTTGTCGGAATAGGAGTAGGATTTAGATGGAGAAGTAAGGAGAGAGAAGAGAGAGAGAGGAGAGAGAGAGAGAGAGAGAGAGAGAGAGAGAGAGAGAGAGAGAGAGAGAGAGAGAGAGAGAGATGAGAGAGAAAAGAGAGAGAGAGAGGAAGCATAGAAGATCACAATTTGTAAAGAAGAGAGGAGAGAGAGAGGAGAGGCGCGAGAGAAGGGAGGGTGAGAGAAGAGAGAGAGGAGAGAGGGGAAGAGAAGGAAGCAGCTGTCGAGAGAGGAAGAGCGAGAGAAGAGAGAGAGAGATGAGAGAAGAGAGGAGGGAAGAGGAGAGAGAGGAGAGAGAGATGAGAGAGACGAGAGAGAGAGAGGAGAGAGATGGAAACCTCTCAATTCTTCAAATCTTATCCCTGATCGGCGCAAATATGTTAAGGAGAGAGAGAGAGAGGGGAGAGAGAGAGAAGTGAGAGAGAGGAGAAGGGGGGGGGAGGGGAGGAGAGGAGAGAGAGAGAACCGAGAGAGAGAGAGAGGAGAGGGAAAGAAGAGAGAGAGAGATGAGAGGAGAGAGAGAGAGGAGACCCCTCCAATTCTTCAAATCTTATCCCTGGTCAACAAATATTTTTAAGAGTGAGAGAGAGAAGAGAAGAGAGAGAGAAAGAGAAAGAGAGGAGAGAAAGGAGCGAGAGGAGGGGAGAGGAGAAACTAGGAAGAAAAGAGAGAGAGAGAGACCTCTCAATTCTTCAAATCTTTATCCCTGGTCACCAATATGTTAAGAGAGAGAGAGAAGGGGGATGAGAGAGAGAGAGGAGACGAGAGTGAGAGGAGAGGAGAGGATAGGAGAGTAGAGATTCCGCCCTCGGAAAAGAGAGGGGAGGGTGGGAGAGGAGAGAGAAGAGAAGAATAGAGAAGAGACCTCTCAATTCCTTGCAGTTGATCGTTAATCGTTAAATATGTTAAGAGAGAGAGAGAGAAGAGACGAGAGAAGAGAGGAGAGAAAGAGAAAGAGAGGAGAGAGAGAGAAGGAGAGAGAGGAGGAGAGAGACAGATAAAATCTTCAAAATCTTTTATTCCCTGGTCACCAATATGTTATTAAGGTGTTAAAAACACAAAGAGACAGAGGAGAGAGAGATGAAAAACTAGAGAGAGAGGAGGGAGAGAGGGGAGAGAGACAGGAGAAAGGAGATGGTTGAGATGTAAACAAGAGAACCTCTCAATTCTTCGAAATCTTATCCCTGGTCAACAATATGTTAAGAGAGAGAGAGAGAGAGAGAGAGAGCAGACGAGAGAGAGAGAGAGAGAGAGAGAGAGAGAGAGAGAGAAGAGAGAAGAGAGAGAGACCCTCAATTCTGCAAAATCTTATCCCTGGTCACCAATATGTTAAGAGAGAGAGGAGACGAGGGGAAATGATGGAAGAGGAGAGAGAGGAGAGAGAGAGAGAGAGAGAGAGAGAGGAGAGAGAGGAGAGAGAGAGAGAGAGAGAGAGAGAAGTTCATTAATGAAAAGTAGAAAAAGAGTTGAGGATAGGATTGAAACCTGAGGAACACCACTATCTATAGGCTTAAAGGATGAACGGTGGCTGACTACAACTGCTGATATGGAACGACCGGAAAGGAAATCAGAGAAGAAGGTCACAGAGAGAGAAAGATACATTCCGAAAGAGGGAAGTTGTACCAGACTCTTTCGAAGTCTTTCTATATATGTCTTGCAGGCAAGACAAAAGATACACCGAAATGAAGATAGGCAGAGGACTAAAAATCAGAACGAAGAAAATGAAGATCGCTAGTAGAGCGTTTCTTTTGAAAGTCAAACTGGTGACCAGAGATAAGATTTGAAGAATTGAGAGGTCTCTCTCTCTCTCTCTCTCTCTCTCTCTCTCTCTCTCTCTCTCTCTCTCTCTCTCTCTCTCTCTCTCTTCTCTCTCTCTCTTAACATATTGGTGCAGCAGAGATAAGTATTGAGAGCTCTCTCATCTCTCTCTCTCTCTCTCTCTTCTCCTCTCTCGATCTGTCTCCTCTCTCTCTCTCTCTCTCTCTCTCTCTCTCTCTCTCTCTCTCTCTCTCTCTCTCATAACATACTGGCGACCAGAGATAAGATTTGAAGGATTGAGATGTTTCCAAATCTTTCTGCTAATGATAGATTCGAAAACCTCAGAAAGAACAGAAGTTAAACCGATGGGACGATAGTTTGGGGGTTAAAGCGGGTCCCATTTTTCGGCACAGACTGAATGAGTTCACTTTTTCAGCAGGAAGATAAGTTTAAAGTTGAAAGGCAGAGACGGAATAGTCTACCAAAGCAGGATACAAACTCGAAAGCACAAGTTTTAAGAACCACAGGAGGAATAATATCAGGACCGCACTAGTTCTCAGTGTTAAGTTTAGAAAAAGCAGAAATAAATGTACGTGAGGAGGAGGAATCAGAAAGATTATTGTATTTTATTGTAACTTTTTTTTAGTTCCACGGAGAATAAATTTTCACGATTTCGGGATGAAATATAAGTTGAGTGAGATTTTGGAGTTTGAAGACGACGAAATCTCCTGAAGACAGAGTTCATGTAGGGAATGGCACGAGAAGAAATAGAGTTAAATCATTGTTTGTTGGATTTTTAGTTGAAGGGAAAGAATATGGAATGTACTCCTCCATGCGCCAGAGAGAACCTCCTCGGTATTGCTCTCCTCACACTCCGAGGAACTCCTTCCATGAAAGCAGTAGTCAATCCACGGGAGATCAAAGGAGTACGACCGCAAGTTCGACAGGTTAGCAACACCAAAGTGCCAAAAATGTTTCCTTACCGTATGCGGGGGGGGGGGAGGAAGGGTTTCTCCCGGAAAAGACTTAAAGAGACAAAACAGGATGCAGAGATAAGGTGACTGTGTCAACACCGAAGTAAAAAAAGAGTTTAACAGAATAAGGAGAAGGATTAGAGGTTAAGAAAAGATAGAAAATGCTGGGTTCTTCTCCAAACGATTAGGGATTCGAGTAAGGAGCTGTACCAGCTGTTCAAGGCCTTCAGGATGGAAAAGTGGTAGGCACGTTTACCAGCTGTATTTTGGAAAAATAGTAGCTGTGGTGGCGGTGATGGTGGTGAACGTTGAAATCACGGAGAATGATGATTTCAGATAAAGGTGAAGAAGGGAGTGTGTTTTCTAATTTGGAGATTGAGTTGTCCAGAATAGTCAGTTGAGTTAAGAGACAGAAATACTGAACAGTGAATTTAGTAGTTCATTGCCAGGATAACTTAAACCATAAAGTAGAAAATTTGGAAGACTCGGAAAATCAGAGACACGAAGAAACAAACATCATTGGCACATGAGCACCCTACACAGCAGCCACCTTTAGTTGAAAATTGAAGATAGAGACAAAGAGAGGGAACCGAGTAGGGGTTTGCTACCAGAACGCCCAAACACCTGAGTCTCGGAGAGGTGATTGTCAGGAAGGAAAGTGGAAAGTAATGTAAAGAGTGCAAAGATTGCAGAATAATTATGGAGAAAATAGTGTGACAGAACAGGTCGGCAATTACGTGACGGCGCCAACCCCACCATCAGAGGCAGTCCAACTAGCTCCAAATGATGATTTTGGGAGGGGCAGGTGAGGGGCTATATTTGGAGACCGCCCATCTTGCTTCTCCCAGGTTAATCGTGGGGTTGTTATTTTTTCATTTATTTATTTTTTAAAAGGGAGGTGATGTCTTTGATAGTGTTTTATGGCGTGTGATAAAGAAGAGTATACTCCAGTGTAATTATATTATAATATATATATATATATATATTATATATATATATATATATATATATAATATAATATATATATATATATATACATATAAATATATATATATCTTTACTATATATAAAAATATATATATATATAGTATATAGATATATATATATATATTACAATATTTAAATTTATAACCATATTGCACTATTATCGAAGTAATTGTCAAGAGTGGATGGCATAAAAAATTAGAGGGGAAGAGACAAAGAGAAGAGGCAGAGAAGAAACAAGGAAGAGATTTATAAATCTAAGAGACCTTATTCAGAAAGGATATAAATGTTTGAAAAGAAGAAAATGCCTGCAAAATGAAGAACTGAACTGGTTGAAAATATTTTAAATCTAAAAAACTAAAATCTGAAATTTCAATTTAGTTTACGGGCGTAGAAAAAAATATATAAATAAATTGAAACGAAATTATTTTTGACATATTTGAAGTGGAGCTACATAACTTTAGATCATTTTTACCTTTGGACATTTTAAACGTATTTTTAATAACCAAAACAAAATTTTAAAGTATTTATTATTTCTGGTCAAGAGTAAACTGTGTAATTGTAACGCCTTTCCGATTCTGTTTCTTTTCCATGGTTCATCAAGAGGTCTGCTCAACATATAGTTGCTAGAGAATAATGGGCGAACCTCTTTGTAAAATTACATGAAAATTTAGTAGAAGTAATGGATGCTGATAATCCTGATCCTTGGGAGAAGAAAACGAAGAAGATCCCTCCACAGAGAATAAAACCAGAGAAATCTTGGCAGCTTGAGATTGGGAATCACTCTACAATCTAATAATAATAATTATTATAATTAGTGCTAATATTAGTGTTTATGATAATAGTGATAATGTTATTAATTAGTGATAATATTAATGTTATTGATAATAGTGTTGGTGTTAGTGATAATATTGTTGAACAGTTAATTAGCATTAATTATTAATGTTTTTGATTAATAGTGGTATGTTGATGGTAATATGCCTTTCCTACGCCTGGTTCAGGTTCATAGAACCAAAAATCAAGTTTCCTCTCTCTCTCTCTCTTCTCTTCTCTCTCTCTCTTTCTCTCTCTCTCTCTCTCTCTCTCTCTCTCTCTCTCTCTCTCTCTCTCTCTCTCTCTCTCTCTCTCTCGTCTCCTCTCTCTCTCATTTTCTCACTCATTTACTGTAATTGTAAAAATTTTGATCTACACATTTTCTTTCACTTCTAATCGTAGCACTTTGTTATTTAACAATCAACCCCCAGTAACTCGACGTACTCCTATCAACCAAATACCAACTGTGCACTAAAACCACTACCTGACAAACAATTCACTTACAACCACTCAATAAACAAATTCCCGTAATTTTCCAAAATTTTTTACAATTCTTTATCTCCATTACCCTTATACAAGGCGTACTATCACTGCTCTCCTACAAGTCCTCCGGGAATTTAATACCCTCCAAAAACGCTTTGCTACATAACTTCCATATCCAGGTCAATCACAAACCTTCTTTCTTGACTCTCGTCTCACTCTCTTCTCTCCTCTCTCTCTCTCTCTCTCTCTCCTCTCTCTCTCTCTCTCTCTCTCTCTCTCTCTCTCTCTCTCTCTCTTCTCTCTCTCTCTCTCTCTCTCTTTTAAAAGTAGTTCCATCTATATGTGCTGAATTAACACTTTTCAACTTTTTCACACTACCTTTTACCTCCTCCCTACTAATTACCTCATCCTCAAAATACCTACTTCTTCTTCTTACGCCATCAAACCCACACACATTAACAATCACCTCTTCATCACTGCTAATGTTAAGCAGATTCTTGAAATGCTCCCTCCACATTCTCCTCACATCCATCTCATCATGCACAAAAGCACCCTCTCTATTCATTATTTTATAAAAATTCACCTTACTCTCTTCTTAACCTCTCTTACTTTCTTCCAGAACAGCTTCCTATTCCCTTATAGATCCCCATTCATCCACCTTCGAATTATTTGTTTACCTACTTTTTTCTCCTAGGTATGCAACTTTAAGAATTCCTCTTTTCTTCAATATACATTTCCATACACTCTCTTTCGAAACCTCATCATTGACTTTTAGTACATTCAACCATGCATCTTTTTTTCCTTTCCACCGTCTGCATCACTGTATTCACTATTGACAGTCTTACTACTACCCTTATATCAGACCTAACAATATCTTCTTTCATTTACGTCTAGATTTGCTCATTATCATCCTGTTCCCATTCAGCTAACTTTTCTGCAAGTTTTGCTCACATATTTTTCGCTTCATCCACTTCTGCTAACCTCTGACTCCTAATTCTACCTACTTTTTTCCTCTTCATCCACGCCTCCACTAGCTTAATCTTATAGAAAACAGCACGATGATATGACGTTCTCATCTCCAAACTCCTCATTGATTTAACATCAACCACATACTTCAACATCTCCATCTTCACCAGCACAAAATCAATCATACTTATGACTTCAACACCATCTCTTCTCTTTTTCACTGTTGTATATTTATGGGTAATCTTAGGGTCGAGAAAAGTATTACATACACATTTCTCTCACCTTTCCCAATCACCTTTCTACCATTCTCATTATCTTCTGCAACCACAAAGACACCTGTTTTTCCCATTCCTCTTTCGATTACTTATCCACCCATTAAAGTCAACCAACACGACTACTTTGTAGACCTCACCTATCCCATTCAAAATATCATTCAGACAATTCCAGAGAATCTCACCCTCCTCAATATCAACCTCAGATGGACCATATACTGCCACCATACACACCTCAACTTTCTTATTCTTAAATTTTGCCATTAATATTCTGTCACTCACACAAGCAAAATTCTCTATAGCTGTATGCCCCAGATCACTCACCAAAATTGCAACTCCTTTTCTCCCCTTCTCATATATATTGGCAATATCCCCACACCACTCACCCATACCACTTTCATTCATCTTTATTTCATCTTTACCTTTCCTAAATACGTCGATTATCTTGTCCTCATCTCCTCACCATTTGTTGTTCCTCTAATATTTCATGTACCAAAACGTTTCATAAAGGTTCTTCGATAGGTACGAGGCTATTTATGACGATCACGACCAGGTCCGAGGCATGCATGAGCATTTCTTGAGCTTAATTCGTGATAGTGAGATCCCAACCAAAGCTAACAAAGCTCTTTTAGTCGCCTTCTACGACACGCAGAATATACAGTGGGGAAATTTTTCCCTCCGTCACCCACAGGGATATCTCTTAGTCGTCTCATACGACACGCAGATAATACGTTATGGGAATTCTTTCTCCCCACATACAGGGATATCTCTTACAGTTGCATCTTTAATTCCTAATACATTCTCTGTCTAAACTGCTTCTGTTCTCAATTTCTATCTAATATTTTCCTTGGCTGTCCTTTTAATTGGGTTCCTATTTCGTTTCTCCCCTCATAAGAATCGATCTTTGTCTATCATTTTCATCTATAGTTTTCACCTTAGTGAAGTATTTCTGTCTTTATTTTGTCAATAAAATTTGCTTTTCCACAAGTACACGCAAAGTTTCCCTTCGAACCTCTCTCGAAAAAGCTTTTCTGTGTTTTGACTTGGTACCATGACTTTTTGTATTGCAAAATACATATTTCACATATTTATAAGCTTGAAGAGATTAGGGTAAGTTTTGGTTAGATAGCCAGTTACTTTAGTTCTTTTAATATAAGATGGTGAGCATGCCGAGTTGCCAGTAGTAAGTTAGGTATGATACGGTGAAATTGACGCGTGTTCAAACTTCAAATAAATTTACATTTACATTTTCTTACCCTCGAAAATTTTTCTTCGCTCACAAGAACATCTTGTAATAATTAAGTTTTCTTTTGTTACAACGCTCTTGCGCAAATAGTTTAACATTTGTCACTGCTCAGCACTCAAAATGTTACGATAATAAATGTTACTAAACTTTGTTATTTCGGGGCTGTTGAATACAAAAGTAACTTTGAAATTTACATTTTAGCTCTAGGTTTTACGTTACACCGATGGTCTGAAATTCCCGATTTTGGAGAAAATACAAAGTGCAATTATTTGAACAATTGTCAACAAGGTGGAGACGTGGCCTAATTCTCATAGCCCCGTGGCATCTTTTAATTGGCTACTCCTGCTGCATGTATTTGCCACGTGATCAGTGGCGATGAGGTTTGGTAAAACCATGCGACATCTACCACTGTGAATAAGAGGTTTCAGTTGTTATGGCTTGTAGTTAGGAAGTGGTTATGCTGTATTGGGATATTATATCCATAAGTACTTCTATTACAATCGTATTATGTTTTATGTTGGTTTGTTATTTCCTGATAACGACAAATATAGGATATGTCTCGACAGTGTGCAAATAATCCGAATAACTTGTTACATTTGATTCGAGAATGCGTCTTATTACGGTATCTGTTGAAAAAACATATTTCTTTATTTTGGTTGTAAGTTAGGGGACCAGGACAAGAAATGGGCACCTCGCATATGTTGCATTACTTGTTCATCCAAACTCATTGCATGGATTAATGGAAAAAATCGTTGAATGCGATCACACGACTGATTGTTATTTCTGTATGGTTCACCTTATTAAGAAAGGAATATCCATGAAAAGGAAATCTGTACTTGTATATCCCAATATACCTTCTGCATTCGACCTATAACCAAACTATAACTTCATAATAAAGAACTTCGTGTTTCTAAACCTCCAAAGGATGTTTCTTCAAACTTTAACGAAAATATCAGTGTTTCCTCAAACAGCGAACAACAACAGCCGTTACCGTCAGTGGATTCAGATTTCTTGGCAAACTCACATTCCTCGATTCATAACATGACACAAGAGTAGCTCAATGACTTCATCAGGGATCTAGAATTTCCTAAAAACAAGCCCAAACTTTTGACATCATGGTTACGATAGTGGAATTACCTAGACCATTCCGTGAAAGTGACAATTTTCCAAAGTAGAAATAAAGAACTTTGAGTAGTTCTTTAAAACCGAGGCTGATTTCACACCTATGTCAACGACATTGAGGGACTGATGGATGCACAAAAGTCTAAACATTAGCCACAGTTCTGAACAGTGGCGACTATTCATTGATGTTTCGAGTACAAGTCTTAAGGCAGTACTTTTACATTAATGATAGAGTTCCCTTCCATTCAGGTTTGTATGATACGACACCAAAGAAACATATACAAATATGAAAACCATCCTGATCGCAGTAGATTATGTGAGGTTCCAGTTGGAAGTGTGTGATGACTTTAAAGTAATTGCTATTTTATTAGGACTTCAAACATCCTACTAGTACTGTTGTTTCTTGTGCGATTGGGATAGCCGAGATTGATACATCCATTATGCTACAGAGAGTTGACTCATAAGACAGTTAATAGAGTTAAAAATGTTATACATCAATCACTGATAGAGTCGAACAAATTTTTGCTTCCCCCACTTTAGGGCTTATGAAAATTTATATTAGAGCCATAGGTGAAAATGGTTCCGCATTTACTTACTTATGTGGAATGCTTCCCAAGCAGAGTTTCGAAAAAGTGAAAGCAGGTGTGTCTATCGGTTCATATATCAGAGATCTATTTAAAGACCAAATGAATAGTTTGAAAAAGACAAGGAGAAAAGAGGCATGGAAAATCTCTTAAAAAGTTGCGTTATGGTTTTCTGGAAAATTTCAATTGAAAATTTTTAAAAAACTACATGTTATGAACTAATGGACTCGTATGAACAGCTAGGTTGTAAAATTGTCCTGAAGGGATCACATTATATTGCGGTTACATGCTTAAGCCAATTTCCCCCTCCACCTAAAATAAACAAAAATTCAGAATTTTCAGCGATTTTGACCCTATACTATAAACACCAAACTGTAGCTTTTGTTGCCCTCTAAAACGTTGATTGTTTTCTGTGTCTGTAGTCATCTTTTCAGAATTTTCAATTTTCTCCAAAATATTGATATTTTATTTAACATTTTTGTTTGAAATTCAACTCCCAAAGTTTTTCTTTCAAAATTAATTCAAACTTGAAATATTACATATTTTTTTTTTTTTTTTTTTTTACAGAAGATAAAACCACCGCTCACGGCAGGAGCCCTAATTAGAGTGAGGGGGTGTAACTCGGATTAACGTCCGTGGAGCAGGACGAAGCAAGCCTAAGGAGAGAAAGGTTGCTTCACTATTTCTCCCACGTTGCCGACAGATTGCAGAGTATCCTGGGACCCTAACTTTGTTGGGCGGTTTGCTCTAACACTGAGCTATCTTGCGCGAATTTTTAAAAAGTATTAAAATATTAAAAATAAAAAACATAGGTATTTGCTATTTAAATAAGTATTCGTACATACTATCAAATAATACATATTTATAAACTTATATCATACCATTTTTTCAATTATTCTATCATTTATCTCTTTTTCTATTATGCCAAACACTATATTTAACAAATTAATTTTACATTATATTTCACTAATAATCTCTACTATTTACTATATTTAAATATTATTATTATTACGCTATACACTTTTTAATTAATATTAATACGCTATACACAATATTTCACTGGTTCCATTACCTACAAAAAATCATGAAAAGTACTTTTGGTTTTATTAGTTCCCAGCTGTGGATGTACCAAATTATACAAGACCCACTTTTTTTGGATTTATAAATAAAAAATGCCGATATTTTTTTCTGCTCGGGTTGCGAATGTGGATGAAAATATTTCTTAGTGACTGTAGGTGTGTAGATTCGGGTAGAGGATGCCCACAATGATTTACTGATATTGAGAATTAGTCATGATGATTGAAGTATAATGTAGGAATAGATAATTCTCAGCTCTTGAAATCATTTATTAATTAAATTATATCCTCAACTCTTGAAATTCAATCTATTAAGTAATTCAAACTAATTTTATAATCTAAGCCTATTAGCCGAACCTTCTTTTCTTTTTTTTTTTACATCGTCCATATAATGACAAATTCACCACATAAACACTTCTAAATAACAGTTAATTTAATTTAATGCCCGAGCCGTATACACAAATTTTCAAAATTTTATTTAAAAATAAATGTTATTTGCCTTATTCTTGCTTACATAAGTCGGACCTGAAATCAAATCGAAGGCCACTTATATAAATTATCGGAGTTCAGAACAGCAGCTGCACACATAATACAGTAGTTAAGAGGCTTTTTCCACTAAAATCACGATCATCCCTCCTGACATTTTTCCTAATTCGATTTAAAATTAATCTTATTAATATTCGTTAGAAATAAACATTTTTATTTAAAATTTCCAATCAACTAGACTTTTTCAATACTCAAGCTAATCTTAATGTAAATCCGTGGTCGCAATTTTATGGAATAAGAAATGATCATGGTTATGTTGCAGTTTATACTTATTTCCTCCACGATTATTTGTTAGAAGTTGATCGTATAATACTTCTTGTTGATGCAGCGTGGCAAGTCATCTTTTTTAAATACTAATGCCCAATTATTAATCTTTAAAATCTCCCTTTCTACATTAGCCAAAATAACGCATTCATTAAATTTGAGCTAAAGCATCTTTACAAACTATAGATAGATTTCCTTGACCTCTATCCACATTTTTAGTTGTCCCAGTCACTAGACATTACCCCAAAAAAAAAAAAAAAAAAAAAAAAAATTAACGGTCTCATATTTTTATTTAGATTTTAAACATAATATAGTTAAGATATTTTAACCAATGATGTGATTTCAAAAGAAAGGTGTATAACAATATAATGAGGTAAAAAAGGAAAAGCTGAAAAGTGCTCTCGGATTAAAATGGCATGGTAAAGATGAACAGTTTGAAAGGTGAATGAGTGTTCACTTACAAGGGAATAAGTCTTGAAGGAATATGAAAGGCTTAAAAAACAAAAGGAAATGTAAGGAAAATATGGATTTTGTAATTAAGAGGTGATAGTGTGTGTGTTTGATGGGAGGAAATAGGCAATTTGAGGTGATGAGGAATGTATGCGTAGAGCGAGATAGCTGAAAATGGCAAATCTGCATGTATTGATGGAATTACAAGTGAAATTTATCAAATGGAGGCGGAAGAAGTGCATAGACCGAAATATGGAGTTTTGTAACAAATCCCGAAAGACTGTAGCAGTAGTAGTATTACCCTTATATAAGGGGGATAATGAGAACTATAGGAATTATAGGGGAATTAGTTTATCAGGTGTGGTAGGGAAGACAGATGCTGATATGATGGTCGAGAGTGGCGTCAAGGGTGACTATTGAAAGAACAGGATGCATTTTAGAAGTGGTAGAGGATGTGTAGATCAAATTTTCCCATTTAAACAAAAGATTGAGAAAATGAGAGAAATAAATCTGGATTCGTTTATATGTACTTGTAACAGGCGTATGACTGGATTAATATTAAGGTCCGTGGCAGGTGTTGGTGGTAAGGCTTCTGAATGGAATCAAAAGTATGTTTGAAGATAGTAAAGTGTGCGTACGAATAATTGGAGTTGAAAGTGATTGGTTTAATAATAATAGTGTAGTGCGGCAGGGATGTGTTGTCTCCTTCATTATTTAATTTATATATGGACGGGGTGATGAAAGAATTGAGAGGTAGGTGGTGTTAGAATGTTGGAGAATGGATTGTACGCCGATGATTTGGTTTTGTTTGGCGAATTTGAAGAGAGCTTGAGAGGATTGGTAGAGGGGTTTGAAAGTAAATGTAGATCAGAGTAAGGTTATGGTAGTGAGTGAGTAGAGTACGCGAAGTAAAGTTATGAGTTTAAGTATTTATGATGCATGTGGGATGAAAAGGGATCGGACAATGCAGTGTAGTGAGAAAGTTGTGAATGCTAAGAAGGTGGCTGGTGCAATTAAATCCTTGGTGGATGTAAAGGGACCGTTTCGAATGAGCTACAGTTTTGTATGAGGGTATGTTGTTACTCGTGTTAATGTATAGTAGAGAAATTATGGTATGGAAATAGGCAAGAACACCTGACGTAGACAAATATAGCTATCGAACTATATCTAAAAATACTTTCCTAAGTTATAATTTAACTTCTATCTAAATCTACAAAATTATCAATTTTAAATATTTTTCCTTTTTGGTTTACAAATAACATTAAGTTTGACTTTTATTGTTTAAATCATTTTAAA
>JABUQX010086330.1:0-17234 GCA_015478945.1 Trachelipus rathkii | reverse complement strand
TACTTCATTCTTACTTTTTATTTAGAAATTTTAAATAATTTTTATATGTATTATGTAATAATTTCTTTCATATATTAATTTCTTAAAAGTCAATAAAATTTTATCGCAACTTTATGAAATTTGTAGAAGATCGATCGTTTTCATAATAACAACTCGTGATAAGCCCCAGGCAGACTAGTGTAGTAAGTCCTCTCTTATATATATATATATATATATATATATATATATATATATATATATATATATATATATATGTATATATACTATATATATATAATATGTATGTAATATATATATATAATATATGTAATATTATTAATAAAGAGAATAGGCCTACTAACAATATTAGTAATATTTAACAATAACTATATAAAATAAATATGTAGTAATAATATAAATTTAATAATAATAATAATATATATATATGCTAATATATATGTAACTCTCTTCAACTAAACGTAATATAATATATGAAATGAAATAACATAATAATATATATACTTTCTATAACTAATAATAATAATATATATGTAATATATATGTATAATAATAATAATATGCTTAAAAATCATAACCAACCTCTATATAAATTTTATCTTTATATAAAATTATGAAAATGTACATATTTGTACATGAATCCAGCTTTAGGTCAAATGTTTGTATATAAATTTAGGCCCACATATACTGGTTACTTTATAAAATTATCACTTACACAATTTTATTCACTAAATAAAAAAACTAATAAACATTTTTCTTACAATTAAACTTTATTTATTTTCAGACAGCAATCTTGAGCAAATTTAAATTTTTTTCTAAATGAGATATTACATTTTTCTTCTATGTAGGGAGGCCTCTTCAGGTGATGGATCTATCAAGAGCAAGAACAGAAGAATCAAAAAAATTAGACTGACTATGAATTTTAGAGTTGGTTTTGTTAGTTATTATTTTTGTAAAGAAATCGTATCTTTCATTAAACTGATTTGTATCAGATTCCATCTTCGCTTCGCCTGTTGTTTTGTTATAATTATTCCAATTTCTAATGCAGAATGATTCAACTTTATACTAATATATGAAGTGTTGAAAATTTGATTTGTATTATTTATGTTGATGGAATGGTTATAGTTGGTTTTATGAGAAGTAAAAGCTTAAGTTTAAGTTGTCGGTCCAGATCATGTTTATGTTGTTTATAGTCTTAGTAAATGGTTGTTTCACTTAGCTGCATAAGTACAGTCTCACTGCATAGTACGATTTTACACGTTCAATAAAGTCAAAACTTTGCTTTAAGGGGAAAACTTTTTAAGAGAGAAAAATTAGGTAATTAGAAATGGATGTTTTTGGAAGGAGATTTTTATCTGGCCCGTAGGGAATTGGGGAACATTCTCTTCGAGAATGAGGGAGGTGTGGGGGGGGGTGATTGTTGCATGCAACGTAGAATTTGCGTTTGGCCTTTCTTAGAGCTGAGACTATGATGTACTGAGGGTAGAGTAATTTGTTGAAAGTGGAGAAAGGAAGCTGAATTCTGTTTTTTGAGGGAGAGGGCATATACGTAGAGCTCGGAGGAATAAGGAGAGAGAGAGTAGCTAATTTAGTGTAAGTAGGATGTGATGAGAACCAATTGGGAGTGGAAGTTGGTTTTCTGTAAATAGAAAAAAGTAAGTGAGATATGTTCCATTACATTAGTGTGTCTAGGAAAAGGAGTGTGTTGTTTTGAGATTGTTCATTGGTGAATTGTATATTACTATTAATGTTGTTTATGTATTCTAGAATGTCAAGAGGGTTTGTGTGTGTAGGGATGGCTGCGAATATATCGTCAACGTATCTGTGCCAAATTGTATGGGAGAGGAGGGGGTGAGGGAGGATGTGATAATGTTCCATGAGCTCCATGAATAAGTTACTGAGTATGGGGGAAAGGGGGGAGCCCATGCTAAGTCCGGATTTTTGTTTGAAATATTGAGTGTTGAAGTGAAAAAAGTTGTGTTCTAGAGAAAGGAGTATTAATTGTTTTAGAAAAGTGAAAGGATAGGGTAAGATAACTTGATTTTCGGCAATGTAACGTTCCAGTGGGGATATGGTGAGAGGGACTGGGACAGAGGTGAATAGTGATTTGACATCAAAACTGATTAATCTATGTAAAGAGGGATTAATATGATTAATTTATATATAAAATCTTCTGTATTTTTTATGTGGGAGGGAGAGATTGTGCCTAATAGTGTTTTTAGTTGGTTATCGATCCATTTTGAGAGTCCGTAAGTTGGACTGTTTACTAACCTCATCTGTCTACCACAACACAAAAATACGTAAATACCCACAAAAGTTTTACTCTGCCCTCTCATCTCTCAGGAAAAATAACAGCATAGTCATCAGCAGAGCGGACAAAGGAAATAGTATCGTAATTCTGAACAAAACGGATTATTTAACCAAATGCAATGATCTATTAAAAGATCAAAACACTTATACCACCTTCTAGCAGTCAACTGTTTAAATTCTTAATTAACATTTAATAAATCTTTAAAAACTATTCTGACACCGCATCCTGATTTAAACTTCCTAAATTCTTACATGCCTTCCCTTTCACAGTTCTATGGAGTCCCAAAAACCCATAAAAATAGGAATTAGTAATCTCCAACATAAACAGTCCAACTTACAGACTTTCAAAAATGGATCGATAACCAACTAAAAACACTATTAGACACAATCTCTCCCTCCACATACAAAATACAGAAGATTTTATATATAAAATTAATCATATTAATCCCTCTTACATAGATTAGTCAGTTTTGATGTCAAATTCCTATTCACCTCTGTCCCAGTCCCTCTCACCATATCCCTACTGAAACGTTACATTGCCGAAAAATCAAATTATCTTACCCTATCCTTTCATTTTTCTAAAACAATTAATACTCCTTTCTCTAGAACACAACTTTTTTCACTTCAACACTCAATATTTCAAACAAAAATCCGGACTTAGCATGGGCTCCCCCCCCATACTCAGTAACTTATTCATGGAACTCATGGAACAATTATTACATCCTCCCTCACCTCCTCCTCTCCCACCATCATTCGCAGATACGTTGACGATATATTCGCAGCCATCCCTACACACACAAACCTCTTGACATTCTAAGTACATAAGCTTTCTTTATTAATGGTAATATGCAATTCACCTTGAAGAAAATCTCAAAACAACACACTCGCTTTCTAGACACACTAATATCTATGAAACACATCTCACCTACTTTTTTTCTATTTACAGAAAACCAACTTCCTCTCCCACTTACACTCATTGGTTCTCATCATATACCCATAAATTAGCTACTCTCTCTTCCTTATTCCTCCGGGCCTACGTATATGCTCCCCCCTTCCTCAAAACAGAATTCAGCTTCCTTTTCTCCACTTTCAACAAATTACTCTACCCTCGGTACATCATAGTCTCAGCTCTAAGAAAGGCCAAACGCAAATTCTACAATGCAAACAACAATCAAAACCCCCCACACCTCCTAGATCCTATTTGCCTGTTCCCCAATTCCCTACAGGCCAGATAAAAAATCTCCTTCCAAAAAACATCAATTTCACTCAATCTAACACCTTCCCCCTATAAAAAGTTTTCCTCCCCCCAAAAGTTAAAAGCCCGACTGCGTATACCGCATACCATACGGTGACTGATATTTGGCGTATTTCGGCGAAACAAACGATTTTACAAGACGGATAAAACAACATAAACATGATCTTGGGACCGACAACTTAAACTCTGCTCTTACTTCTCATAGAGACCAACTATAACCATTCCCATCAATATAAATAATACAAATCAAAATTTTCAACAGTCTAGATATAATTTTAATAAAGCCGTTGAATCATTCTGCGTAGAAATTGGAATAACTTTATAACAACAACAGTTGGCGAGCGAATGGACCAATACAAATCAGTTTAATAAAGGAGCACGTACTTTTACAAAAAAATAATAACGGAAATAACCTATTCCAAAATTCTGTCAGTCTAATTTTTTGGTTCTTCTGTTCTTGCTCTTGATAGATCCATCACCTGAAGAGGCCTCCCGACATAGAGGCGAAAGCTCGTAGTATTACATTTAGAAAAAAAGGTTAAATTTATCTATTATAAAAGTTTGAAAATAAATAAAGGATTTAATTGTAAGAAAATGTTTTTAAGTTACAAATGATGAATAAAAATTGTATAAAGGATTTTTAAATAGGTTTCCACTAACATATGATATATATATATATATATATATATATATATATATATATATATATATATATATATATATAAAATATATATATATATATATATATATATAAAAAATATATTCTGTATTTAAGCTAAAAAATAAATATATATATATATATATATATATATATATATATATATATATATATATATATATATATATATATCGTGATAAAATTTCTGTTAAATAAATTATATTTTTGTCTCTAAAACATTTTTTTTTTGTATTTAATTTTTTAAAAACTCTTCCGGTTTTGTTTCTAACGTTGATCTCATTTTTCTTGAGTCAGATATTGACTATTACGCTTTCTGGGATCTTCTTTCAATTTAAAACTTAAAGATAAAACCCCGTTTACGATGTCCTTAGTAAGATAATTTTTACACATGGTCGTAAACTATAAATGATTTTCTTCTATTTTTAGTTTATATCAGATAGTTTATTATTATTATTATTATTATTATTATTATTATTATTATTATTATTATTATTATTATTATTATTATTATTATTATTATTATTATTATTATTATTATTATTATTATTATTATTTAGTGGTTGTAGGATTACAGGGGAATAATTTATACACCATCCGAGCTGCAGATTTTGCATATCAAATGTTATTTTGAACAGATACATTCCAGTGAATATTTGTTCGGCTCTTTCTCCCTCTACCGGCACGAAGATTTATCTCTAGCATTGTATATCGACCTTACACTAGAAGTATTTATAGGCATGTAAGTATATTTACGGTAGTCAATCTCCTCTTTTCATTTAAACACTTCGCGTATTTGCGCATTTGCTCACTTTTTTTGCAGTTCTGAAGAATGGAATTTGACAGTCTCGAAGATGACCGTGGGAGCGAGACTGCATCCAAACATTGCCTTTCATCCACTTCTCCATATCACCTCCTCGGATATAACCTCATATTGTGGAGAGTTAGGACCCGTTAATAGCCTAACTGTGTGATTTAAGGCAAGGTCTTCATTTTACCGAAATCAATTTCAGCTTCACGTCAATCATTTTTATTGCTACGTTTTTTATTTTTGTTAAACACCCATTTTCCTTTTGCAAGATTTCATCTTCTTCGTTTCATAGCCCGAATCAGATTTGAGAACCACACAAACATTCCTTTCTCTGCATCCCATTTTGAATGTATTTCTCTCTCCCTTTTTAAGTATTTGATTTTCTCTAGAGGCTTTTCGTTTTAGCCTCTAAAACGAATGTCCATGGAGTTTCCACATTTATCTACCAATTGTATATCTAATAAAAGCATATATCTAGTTTTTCTGGACCCTAAAACGTCATGTCGTTTTTTTTTTTTTTTTTTTTTTTTTTTTTTTTTTTTTTCAATCTATGTTATGGTTTGCTTTGTATTTTCATTTTTAGAGAAAATATGTTTTTGACATTTTTCGATACACCTACAATTGTTGTCGAAATGACGTTGAAAACTTGAATATTAAAAAGATGACTCTCTATTACAAAAAAAAAAAAAAAAAAAAAAAAAAAAAAATGTGGCGTAATTATATCTTCTTCTATTAATTATAGAGCCATGTCAAATTTAGAACGTAACTGAACTGGTCACCAATCAACATGAAATTTCAAAGCTTCTGAATCGGGAGTCACACTTTCTTTATGAGATCATTTGTTTATATATTATCTCTCGTAGGCAAAAAAAAAAAAAAAAAAAAAAAAAATTATTTATTTTTTGTACAAAAAAAAAAATATATATATTTATTGTGTATCTCCCTCGACTAATAAAACCCCTGAAATTATGTTGATTGGTATGACCTATGAAAAAAAATTGATGCCCAATTTTCACTTTCAACTATACAATATTGGTTCTAAATTTGACCATTCTTGTAGGAGGGAATCCCAAAAATTGCAAAACATAGTTTCTCAAAAAAATAAAAAAGGTATATTTAAATTTCCTTTCTATTGCGTACGTTCTTTCTACTACTTTTCTATTCCGATATATCTACGCATCTTCACCTCTCTATCTTATATAGGGTTATGATAGTAGGGGTTATATATTATATAGTTTATATATATTATATATATTACTATATATATATTATTTATATATAAATATAATATAATAATAATAGTTATATTATACGTAGTATATAGGTTATTGATGGTATATGGGGATTAATATATATAATATAATATTACAGTTTTCACCACCACCACGGGCAGAGCCCTATTCAAGGAGGGGTTATAGTACGCTCAAAAGTTCTTTCTCTCTACTAGCGTAAATTAGCAGATGAGCACAGACGCAGACTTAAAGTGAGTGAGATTAAATACACAGGAAACACAGAAGGTGGAAGAGGATTCCACAGAACAGAAGGTGCTATATAAGAAGAGCATCGCAGCGAACTAACTGTGATTACCATATCAACGACAAAAAATCTCGTACGCAGATACAGCACCCCGTTGTGCTACTATATCTATATATATGGTACGCGAGGTGGAGTTGGTAAAATGTTCCCTCGAGCACGTTGCCGCTGCTTGAGTACTATAGACATAGAATAAAAACGTTGACCAACATCGCGCCGCAAAGTATAGGAGTCAACTTTGGCCTTTGACTCGACCCCTGTCCAAAAGCCGGGGGTGAAACCATAGCCCCCCCCAGATATGAGAACAGTACTCCATACAAGGCGGATAAGACCCAGGTATAGCTGAACTGAGAAGAGGAAAAACAGTCTCGCAGTCTAAACAGAAACTCCAAGTTTCTTTGGGGGTGCCCTAGCAACCCATTGATGTGATGTTCCAAGACATTTTTGTTTATGTTAAAGCCAAGGATGTTAATATCAACAGAAGAGACGTGAGAACCGTCGAAAGAGATTGGAAAGTTAGAAGTTGTGGGAAGTTTGTAGAAGTTGGGTTTTTAAAGAATAATTTCACATGTTGAGACTACCCAGCGCGATATTCTGTCCAGCATCTGCTATATCGAAAGATAAGACGAGAGCAATTCCGAATAAAAGAGACAGACAATTGATACGAGTTCGAAGAATAAGAGTCGAGTCATCGAACTATGAGTGGATAGATTAGATGTGTCAGTTGAGGGCAAGTATTCTATAATGAAAAGTAGGAATAAAGAATGAGATAAAAACTCTGAAACACCACTATTGACAGAAAAAGAAGAAGTCGCTCCCTCAACCACAGCCAACAGCCGACATTGAAAGAAAGCTAGACATTAAGTAAGCAAAAGAAGGAGGAAATACAAGAAGAGGGAGCTTGGAAACAGTACGCGTGCCATTCTCGGTTCAAATGCTTGTATATGTCATAGCCCACCACGCAAAATCTGCCCCTAGTTCTTAAGAGCGGAAACCAAAAATCGGTTAGATCGAGAGAAAATATGCATCGCCAGTCAGACCTCGAACGCCGACAGCCGTACTGGCGATCGCAAAGGAATGAGTTTCCAGATGATCGAAGAAGTGAGAGTTGAGAAGGGTTTCAAAGATCTCTAGATAGAAATACAAGTGAGAGCTACAGGGCGATAGTTAGAAGATCAGAGTGCTTCCTTTATTTCGGAATGGCTGACAGTGCGTGATTTCAAAACACTGAGGAAAGTGCTAGTATTTGAGGCTAATAGATTTGATACGAGCGACAGCACGGAAGCACCGACCTCCCTTTACATGAGTCTAGAGATTCCATCCTCACCGCCTTCCTCGAGATACTACATCACATGTCATTTCACCACAGCGCGCTCCCATAGGACACCCTGAGAGGAGAGGAGGAGGAAGAGGATTGCCAGAATCGTCCCAGTTGAGTTAGAGGAAAATAGGAGCCGAAGAGATTAGCCTTTTCCGTGGAGAATTACAACAGAACCATCAAATCGAATAAGAGGAGGAAAGGCAGATTTACAGAGTTGTTAGAGATGTTTTTGCACAGACGTTCAGAAAATTCCAGTAGGAGACCAAGGAGGTTAGCTCACTTTCGTTTGATATATATATATATAGCATAAATATATATAATATATTATATAATATATATATATATATATTTATAATATATATTATATCATAATATATTAAATATATATAAATAATATTATAATATATAATATATATATAAAGATATATAATATATATATATAAATATATAAATATATATATATATATATATATTATATATATAATATTTATTATATATTAAATATATATAGATATTATATATATACTATATATATAATAATATAATATCATATATATATAATATATATATTAATCATAATATAGTATACAGGGATATGCATGGAACAAAGTCTACCAATCATTTTGCTGACTTAGAGTAATGGAGTAAAATTTCAGTAAATAATCATTATAAATTGAAATAGATAAGAGTGAAAGAGAAGCGTGTGCCACTTCAACACCATGTTAAAATAAGATCAAACCCTATCATGACATAACCATTGCCTGTTTTATCTATTAGTACGCAAGGAGACCCTCTTAACAATTTTAGGTATAGGGTCTCCTCGAAATAATATTTGCCATTATATATACAAATAAAAGTAAGGTGCTTCACCAGCAGAGTCTATGCGATTGTTTTCCTTCAAGCTCTCGCTACAATGTATTTATGAAAAAGGTTCACCTTATTGGTTTTCTTTTTGTGTTTGGTTTCACTCAATCTCAGTTTCGTTTAAGATCTGTCTCTTAATTTCTATTTTGATAAAAACCCCAACAAAAAACACTACATTAGGATTGAGTCACCACATACACATACACACACACCCTAACACACAAATACACACACACACACAGACACACGCACCACGCACTACAACAAACACACACACACACACAACACACACACAACACACAAACACTGATTTTGATAAATTATTCGATTATCGAAATTCGAAAATGGATTCCTATTCCATCTTGTGATTTATCTGAAATGACCATTCTGTATTATTTTAATGTTTAACACCACCAATTGACTTTCCTTTAGTTTCAAGAATAGGGTGAATTTTGAAGCTAAAAGCCACTCCCTCACCTAAATAGCTATTTGATATTCTTAGAAGATACGCAAAAATTACTTGACTTTTTCTTAACTTCCAACCATTTTCATCATTAATGTCTAATTCTACATCAAGTTTTTTTCAAAGGAATATTCCATGCTTTCAGAACTTGTTTCTTCACTTCTCATAGTGATTAATTTTTTTTCGATTTCTAAGTGATCCTCCCCTTTATACGCAAGTGACAAAGCCCAAAGCGATCTCTTGGAGCAGGGCGTACATTGCATTTTCTTTCACATGGACTAAAACTAAAAAAAAAAATCTTCGAATATGAACGTTCTTGTGCTATTTGTTATATATAGATTTGTTTTCTTTAAGAATTATCGCAGTCTTTTGAAAGAGAGTCGTTCTGAAACTAATATTGTTTATTATTTCATCTTATAATTAAGCAAAAATTAGTTTTCACCAAACAAATAAAAGCTTCTTTCTACATAGAAAATGTAATAATCATTTTAGTCCCTCTATATCTGCTCTTTCTTGCATATTTTGCAAAATGGTAAACTCATACACTGTTTTCCCCTTTTATTTCCCTTTAATTCCTTATTGTTATAATATCTTCGCTCGAAGGTTTTAACTCGACTATTTCACTGAAATTCACTCTCCTTCACCTTTCTCCTATGTTTAATGTATTGAAATTCCATCCAAAGATGTGATTGCTACTCTTTCAATACTAAGAAGACATGCGGTCCAGACTATATTCGTCCTGTGGTTCTCAGAACACTTGCTTTCAAACCCTGCTTTGGGAATTCTTTCCGTCTCAATCTTTCAGTTTCTACTTTTCTTTCTGCTGGGAGAATCTGTACCGGAAAAAGGGGATCTTCTTTCATCCTTTCCCGTACAGTTCTGCTGCTTGAACTTCTAATCTTTCCAGTTTTCGAGTAACTGAATTCAACGAAGTTGATGGAGTAACACTGTTCCGTTCTTTGTTTCCTTCAAGTTAATACATTAATTAATGGGTTTGAACACAATTTTAAATATATCATAATATTGTATAAACCAAGCAATAAATAATAATAATAATAACAATAATAATAAAAATAATAATAATAATAATAATAATAATAATAATAATAATAATAATAATAATAATAATAATAATAATAAATGATTGTTTTTAATAATAATTAAAATAAGTAATAATAATAGTAGTAGAAGGCTATTGCATGCCCAAAGTGACCGCGACCTTTTTGACCTTTTCTGACCGCGACCTTTTGAGCTCGAATTTTTACCTGACCTGACTTTTTTGCCTTCACCTTTTTTGCCTTGACCTTTTTCGACCAACCCTTTGGTCTCCATGGGTCAATTTGCCCACAGTATTTTTTGGCAACCCTAATTTTTTGGCAACCCCAATTTTTTCGGCAACCCTGATTTTTGGCACCCTTCGAAAAAAGGGTGCGCCAAACGGTTGGCCTAAGCAACCGTTGTACGTATTGCCCCCCTATTGCCCCCCCTAAATTTTTCGAACCTATGTCAATTTTGCCCACGAATTTTTATCTTCATTAGGGCTTAGCCTATTTTAGGTCTACCTTTTTGTCCTTTCCCCTTGGCTCCAAATCTTGGACAGAACCATGGTCAATTTGACCCACGGTAAATTTTTTGTCCTCATGGGTCAATTTTGACTCACGTTAATTCTTTTCCTTCCCTTAGGGGCTACCCTTTTTTGAGTCTTACCTTGTTTGACCCATGATAGTTCGGCCTTGACCTTGCCAGATACCATGGGTCAATTTTGGCCCACGCTAATTTTTGGGCCACTCGTGTCCCACCCGTCACATATTTCGTTCCTAACTAGAACGCATGTATGAGCTATTCCTAACTTGAAACACCTACACCACACACACACACACACACACAACACACACACACACACACACACACACACACACACAGCACACACACACTTTACACACACACACACTTATACACCACATTCACTATGACACTTATACACACATTTCACGTACTGACACTTTACATACCATATACACTTCACAGTTACACTTAACACACGTACAAAACACACTGCAACCCTTTGGTCTGTCCATGGTCAATTTTGACCACGGGAATTTTTGTCTCTTTAGGGACTTTAGCCTTTTGAGTCTTAACCTTGTTTGACCATGATTTTTCAGCCTTGACCCTGTCATACGGGTCAATTTTGACCCACGGTAACTTGATGGCTTTGATGGTTCCCCAATCACCGTAGAAAGTTCTAGTGATTTCTATTAGGTTTCTATGATATGCTATGAGTGCCAGAGTGAGTTGCCAGTGAGTTGCAATGACGTGCAATGAGTGCCATATGAAGTGCCAATGAGTGCCAAGTGGGCAATGAGTGCTAATGAGTGCCAACATACGCCAGTGAGTGCCACATTAGTGCCACTGGTGCCCTTTTTTCAAGCCTTCTAGCCTCGCCCGAGCCTAGAAATAGCGCCTAATATGGGTCTACCCTAGGTTATAAGGTATGCGGTATCGATTGGTGTATATTACAAGTGCTAGACTGCTTCCTACTATGGCGTTAGTCTTTTTCTATCACTTATAGCCTTATATATATATTACATGCACACACACATACACTATAACATTTATACACACTTCCACTATGACACTTATACACCATTCACTTATAAGCACCTACACTCTCCATAGACACTTACATTAAAACATATACACTTACACCCACACCCACACACACAGATACACTTACACTTACACTCACACCCGCATATTTTGATGCCTCAACTTTGATCCTCAACTTTGATGCCTCAACTTTGATGCCTCACATTAATGCCTCAGCATTATTGCCTCAACTTTGAAGTTCATCTTGAGACTCAATCTTTGATACGTCATCTTTATACATCTTATGATGATTCATCTTTCATGAAATCATCTTTGATGGCTCATCTCTTACCCTACATCAAAGCAACAGAGTTAAATTATGTTCTTCAACCCCTATTCTCAAGCTAACCACCAGGGCTCAGCTTGAGCCCCACCCGCAAAGGAGCCAACCCCCCACCCGCAGGTGCGACCCGCCGCGTTCCCCCCCCCGCCGCGTTCCCGCCCGCGCGTGCGCCCACAGGCGCAATATTTCCGCGTTCCCGCCCCGCCTGAACCCGCGTGCGCAATATTCCCGCGCGAATGAATATATATATATATATATATATATATATATATATATATATATATATATATATATAATATATATATACCTATATATATATATATAGACATATATAATTTATATATATATATATATATATATATATATATTATAATAATATATATATATATAATATATACTATAAGTCATTCATTTTATTCATACTTAAACATTTTTATTAAAAACATTTTCGCACCTAAAACTGTAACTCATTACAGCCCTATTATTTAACCAATATTATTTCATAACATTAATTTTTACTCAATACTTTTACTAATACTTTTTTTAATTTATAAATTAAAAATTGTATTAGAAGAAAAATTCCAGGTGTCTGATAATATAATCATTTATTTACTTACAATTACGAATTATTATTAAAAACAATAAACCTTACATACCTTAAAGCAGTAAATTCAGAGTAAATCAATAGAGTGTTACCTAACAACAAAGCATTTAGTAGGCTTGCTTTTCTTTTACTGCTTTAACTCATGTTTGACTGCTTTAACTCATATGTTTACTGCTTTAACTCACAATTTATTAACATGTACATACCTAAAAGACACATAAGCGCTCAAGCGTAACCACACTCTCATGTGTTAGCCTAACACCAAGGGGATTATATGCTTTTGTTTTACTGCTTTACTGCTTTAAACTTTCTGCTTTACTGCTGTAACTTTCTGCTTACTGCTTTTTAACTCATATATTTACATTACCTAAAGCAGTAAATCATAAATCAAACCACCATTACATAGAAACAAGGGGATTAGTATGCTTTGTTTACTGCTTAACTGCTTTAACTTTCTGCTTTACTGCTTTAACTTTCTGCCTTTACTGCTTTAACTTTCTCTTTACGCTTTAACTTTCTGCTTTACTGCTTTAACTCATAGTTTTACTGCTTTAACTCATTATTATTTTTATAGTTTTTATTTTGTTTTAATACTTTTTATTTATTTTATTATTATTTTTATTTATTTATTATTTTATTATTTTTTATTATTTTATTTTATTTGTATACGTAGTATTTACTTCATGCCTATTGTTAGTATTATTTAGAACACACATACACACCACACACACACACACCACGCACACACACACACACACACACCACACAACACACAACTACACTTATACACACATTTCACTTATACACTTATACCCACATTCACTATGACACTTACATTTACCCATAACACTTACATTTACACTTATTACACACACTGACACTTATTACCACACACACACATGTCACTATACACTTATACCACACATCACTATGACACTTACATTTACCCAGAGACACTTACATTTACACTTTATAACACACGCGGTCAGTCACACACACACAACACACACACACACACACCACACACAGAATTCTTACACTCACACACAGATTTACTTACACACGCAGAGTTACTTACACTCACACCATGTAATTTATTAAAACATTTTATGTTTATAATTAAACACGTACCATTTATATTACTCTTTCAAATATAACTAAAATTATTTCAAAGTTCTTAAACTTCTATAAAAATCAATCATTATCTTGAACAAAGAAATTTAAAATTACCTGTTTATGCTACCACTTTTAAATTTTATTACTAAGAAGTTTTAAAATAACTTTTTTACTAAAATTTTATGAAATTTAGGCAAAAACATTTCTTCTACTACCTTAAAGCAAAAGCAATTAATCAGTTTCCTGAACTCTAACACCTTCTACACCAAGCATATGCCACGTTATGTTTCTATTGACTACTGATTTACATCTCTTTAGCATTAATAAGGTATAAAAATAACAAAATAAGTTCTCTCTGCTAACATAACATGTATGTTTATTAAAATCTTTCTAATTCTTATTTAAAAATAACAATTATTTACTTACATTTATTTATTCGCTCGATGTTAACTAAAAATTTCAAAGTTTTTTAAATAATTCGATTTTCATTTATATTATTATTATTATTATCTATGGACATTACAATCCATCCGAAAAACACAAACACAACCCGCACTCCTTACAGAGACGAAACTGACCTCTCTCTGAAAATGTGTTGAAATAACTACTTTAGCCTAAATTAGGATAATCCTTTTGTATCCCGGGGCGATTAGACCTAATCCAGGCAAAATAATTTCAAACTACCTTTTTCGGTAAAAAATGTGGTGCAATCAACTAGCGTTGGCCTTAAAATTTAGCTTAAATTTAGGATAAGCCTTTTTGTATCCAGGCTGATTTAAACCTAATACCAGGTCAAAAGGTATCCAATAGACAAGATCGAGAGCAATGTTATTATTATTTATAGAATATATTTCAAACTGAAGACATGCTGGATCGGTAAGATCCTTTAAGCGGTAAGAAGGAAATGTTTACCTTCCTGTGAATGACGGAGTAATATTTATCTCTATATGACCTCGTATCGTATGTGATTGTCGAGAATTATTTTATCGCTTTTTTTGGTTTTACGTATGTAAAAAACATGTTTTTTCATATCCTTAACCTTACCTGTGATTGGATGAAAATTATATTTGAGGATGCGTGTTTTAGGCCCAAACTCATTTTAAAATCATACTTGTTTTAGCTGTTAAGCGGTGCACAAGCTCTCTGGTTTGTAATAAAAGTGTTCTATTTTTACTAAGTGTATATCATGAATCACCTTAACAAGTATACCTCAATCCAAGACATTATCCAATGGGAAATCAAGATCCCCGGAAGTAGGGTTTCATTCTTATATAAAAGAAAACCCGATGGATTTGAATTTTTCAAGTGTGCTACCCAATCACCCTGTTATAATACCAAGCGTATTTTCGTGAGTCCAGATGAATTACTTTGTATATGTAATCACACTGAAAAGTGGCTTACAGAATACTTTAAACCAAACTCAGCTTTAAAACTGGACCGAAACAGTTATTAACCTGTGCGAAGAAACCAGCGATAAGCAACTTACTGTAGCATTTTTAAAACATCAAACATAATCAGTTTGGAAGTAAGATTATGGGAGAGAATAATGAAACAGCAGTATTTGAACCTACATCATTGGGATTCTTACATTTCAGGCCTAGCGCAGATGAAATATATGTTAGAGGTAACGTAAGCGAATTGTTAGATACAGTCATGAAGAAGACATTTGGTTATCATAATTACGTGACCGTAATTCATTACATGTTATACCAGAATACTACGCATTTAAGAAAACCCTGATTGATAATCCTACGCACATCATCGATCGCTTCCTAAGTTCTATAGACGTACAGAAATTCATTTATCTACTTAGAAAACAATGGCAAGAAAGTATTTATGCAGGTGACCCGAATGTAAATATACTATGATATCTGAGCGGGACTTTTTACGTATGTGTTAACTGAATGTATTAATGAGACACGAAACTATTCATCATAATGCAATATATGATTGGCATATTTGCAAAAATTTAGAGAATTTTAATAAAAATTAATCAATAAAACATATGTGTAAAGATGTATGTGGAAGGTTAGTTATATAATATTTCCTTGTATTATATTTAATGTGAACCTTATATAAAATCATTAAATATATTTAACACTCTTGTATATATTTAATTTACTTATATATATAATAATATATATATATATATATATATATATATATATATATATATAATATAATATAATATATATATATATTATATATATATAGATACTATATATATATATATATATATAATATAATATATATATATTTATATATATATATTATATAGATCTTATTCCTAAGCTCAGCCCTGAGGCTAGGACAGCTTATCATTCATACAGGAGATCCGTAATCCGTATCGTATTACACTCTGACACTATCCTCGTAGGTCACCACTGTATATTATCGATCATCCGCTATTACTCAAGAGTTCTTTCCGACCGCTCACGCGGTGATGAGTTGCAGTACCTCCTAACGCGCATATGTCCTCTGTGCACTATGCCGTGTGCTGCGTATGAGGCCTCAGTTTGTCCGCAACTATCGGTCTCTCTGATGACCCGATAACCCCTCCGCGCATACATCTCTGATCATCTTGATTTAGTTTATCATATCCCGCCTCTCGTTCGCACGCTCTACGTCGACACTCTGCGGTAGTATATATCTTTAACTTATTAATTACTACAGGGATCTCTCCCGTACCAAGTTGTGCACAGCTACAGTGTGTCAGCGCAGCGCTGAACAGTTATTTTTATCCTATTTTTACTTTCTTAAATAATATAAACATTTACATGTATGTTAAGAGTTTAAATAAACGAGTCCCAGGTTCAGGATATGAAAAAATGTTTTTACATACCTAAAACAAAAAAGCGATAAAATAATTCTTGACCAATCACATACCGGGGTCATATAAATAAGATTACTCCGTCCACTCACAGGAAAGGTAAACATTTCCTTTACCTGCTTAAAGGATCTCACCGATCCAGCATGTTTCAGTTTAAATATATTTATAAAAAATAATTAACATGATTCTCGATTCTGTCTATACTGAATTACCTTTACCTTATTAGGCTTAACATCAACCTGGGATACAAAAAGACTTATCCTAAATTTAAGCCTAAATTTAGGCCTACGTAGTTAATGCACCACATTTTACAGAAAAAGTAGCCCACTAGGTCTAATTGACTAATTTCAGTCCAGAGTGAGAACCCCGGAATACAAAAAGCAGCGATTACTCCTATTACGGCTAAAAGTAGTCGTACTCCAACACATTTACCAGAGAGAGTCGTCAGCACAAGTTCGATCCTGTAGAGCTATGGACGGTTTCCCTATCCCTATCTTCTACCACATCCTCAGGCACGCACATTAA
>JABUQX010086329.1:25000-37646 GCA_015478945.1 Trachelipus rathkii | reverse complement strand
TTGTGAATGGCAAGAAGGTGGCTGGGTGCAATTAAATTGTTGGTGAATGTTAAAGACTAAGTCTTTAGTGGCTAGGGTCTTACTGACTGTTTATGTTTGTTACCTGTGTTATTGTATAGTATGAGACTATGGTCTGAATTAAGAAGTATAGATCTAAAGTCAATGTGTTCAGATGGACATTCTATAGGGGCAGCTTGGTGTGAGAAGATTGATAAAATGAGGAAATGAACATAGTAGAGACTTGTGTGGTGTGTGTGAAGAAGGGTAAACGAGAGAATAAATGAAAGTATGTTGAGAGGTTGGGGTCATGTGGAAAGGATGAATGCATAGTCGTTTTTAAGCAGATGTATAAGTGGGCGGGTGTGTTGAAAACCGACGGGCTGGGAGATCGAAGAAAAGGGATTGAGTCAGTAAACGAATGTCTGAAGGAGAGAAATGTGAGTTTGGCAGAGTGCGAGAATAAAGGTGCATAAGAAGAGAGAATGGCGGGTTTTTGTGAGGGTATGGTTGTGGCCCACCCCATGGTCAAGGGATGAACCCCTACACTGATGATTTACCATAGTGAGGGTCTGTCGGCAGTTCCCGTGAAGCTATAGGGTGGATTTTTTCTGACTGCAACGAGTCCTTACTAATTAATGGAACAAGAGGGGCGGGGTAAGGCTGGACTTTCTGTTCGACTTTTGTCATATTCTTCTTCTACTGCTTTTCTTTCTGATGCTTGTTACGCACCTTACCACCAGTCTTTTGGAGAAAAAGATAATAATAAAGTAATAATATATATTACTATTATACTATATATAATATATATATATATATATATAATATATATATATATATATATATTATAATATATATATATATATATATATATATACTAGATAATATATATATTATATATAGAAAATATATTATATAATAATAATAAAATAATAATAATAATAATAATACATAATAATAATAATAATAATAAGATCATGTGAAATGTATAAATTATGATGCCCGTAGAGCACTAATTAAAACTTTATTAAGCACTTAAAAACTCTCACTTTATATATTGTTACCTCTTTTAACATATGGATTTACTGATATTTTAATGCCTAAAATACCCGAAAAAACTTGATATATTATGAAAAATAAGTAATTAAAAAAAACAAAATAAAACCAAAAATTTTGGCCATTGGTCTTTTTTTTAAAAAAAACAAACGGTTTTTTTTTAATCCCAAACCCCTATATTATATATATAATAATATATATATATAATATAATATTATATATATACTATATATAAGTATATATATATATATATATATATAATATATAATATATATATATAGGTATGTTAGTATATTATAGTATATATATATATATCATATATATATATATATATATAATAGGATATATATAATATATATATATATATATATATATATATATATATTATATATATATGGACATGAGTAAATATATCCTCAGCATATGTTCTTGAACTAACAAAGGATATTTCTCAACACTAGAACTATAAGGTATTTATGACAATTGGTTCGCCTCCCTACCTTTGATAACTGCTTTGGAGGAAAGAGGAATGCTATGTTTCTAAACAAATAGACCAAATCGACTGAACTTTGAAGGCAGACAGGAAGCTAAAGTCGGAAGGTAGAGGAAACTACGATACTTGTCGAACAAAAGACAGACAGATCGCAGTAAAGGGTTTGGACAATAAGTCTGTAAATTTTGTTTCAAAAATTATGCGGGTGTGGATCTAGTAGGTAAATGCCGTCGATGGGGACTCTAAAGTTAGTATATCCTTCAGCATATGTCTTGAACTAATCAAAGGATATTCCTTCAAACTAGGAACTATAAGGTATTATGATCAATTGGTTCGCTACCCTACCCTTGATAATGCTTTGGACGAAAGCCGGCATGGTAAATATGTCGACAGTTTCTACCAAACAGACTGAATTTTGAAGGCAGACAAGGAAGGCTAAAGTCGGAGGGAGAGGAAACTACGTATACTTGTGTCGAACACACAAAGACAGTCCTGTATGGCCATCGCATAAAAGGGGTTGGACAATAAGTCTGTAAATGTGTTTCAAAATATGCGGGTGTGGATCATCTAGTAGGTAAATGCCGTCGATGGGACGCTAAAGGAAATAAATATATCGAAATTTGCACTGCCCTTTGCCACCAATGAGTACAATAAAAATATGGGGGGCCCGTCGATTTTTTACTTTGTTTTTTTTTATTAGTCCAACATAGTAAGTTAATAATAAAGGACAGTATTGAAATTGTGAGCGAAGAAGTGGTAAGTGAGGATATTTTTTTTTACCTGCTGACTTGAGAGTAGTAAAAGCCTGGCTGTATACCGCCGTTTAAACTTCAATAAAGGTAAGCTCTACCAGTTATGCAACTTCAAGGGCGAAATAGCATCTGGGCTGATATGTGCCGGAACTAATAAGAAAGATCTACAAATTCCACACAAATTCCAAAAAAGGGAAAGCTGGTTGCTGTTCGCCCTGCAGAATCAGTAAGGTTTGAATAACTGCTTTGAAGAAATGGGAGAATGTATCTCTTTATAGCATTCATAGGAAGAAGTATTTACATAATGCATAAACTGCGACGTATATTTTTGTTTTACAAGGGAGAGAAACTGTTTTATCGGTTTTCATTCCAGGTAAATATTTTAGATATTGGAAATGATCAACCTCGCTTTGAAAGCCTCCACCGCTTTATGTCTACTCCAAGATCGCTCACGGATATTAACATATATATATATATACTATTTATATATATATATATATATATTCCTATATATATATATATATATATATATATAAATATATATAATATATATATATAGATATATAATATAATATATAAGTATTCAATTTATTAAAAGTCTAAATTTGAATAAAAAGGAATTGCAGTTTATTTGTTATGACGATCTTAACGCCGTGAGATGCATTATTGCATCACCCTATTTTTGGGCATAGGGCATCAAAAAAAAAAAAAAAAAAAAAAAAAATCAAAAACGCCTTATTAGAGGTCTAATGAAGATATTAAAAACCAAAATTTTTTTATTTATAAGCGGAATCACTCACTCGGCATCAAAGGGTTAATAGCGTCGGGGGGTGACTCGAACCACCTTAGGCATAACTTCGTCTCCCGACTTTCCCCTAATGCACTTTTTGGAATTTTTTTTTTCCTGAAATTCAAGGCCATATAGTAGGTAATAAGCACACAAAAAAATAATAATGTAATTCTAATAATAAAAGTTTTATTAAAGTTTTAATAAAGCTCCTTCAGTCTGACCGTGGAGGGGTGAATCGGACCACCATTGAGGGGGGAATCGGACCACCTGTTTAAATTTGTCTTTTACGTATAAATTCAATTTTATATTTTAATTTTTACTTAATATAATAATTATTTATAATATTAAAATTCGTAATAAGTAATTAAAATGTTAATAATGATACATAATAAAATAAAAATGAAGGTGTCGATTCACCCCTTCCCTTTGCCTCAAAAATTTTGACACTTTTTTGAATTCGTTTTTTTTATATAAATTTCTTTTATTTTAATTTTCACTTAATATAAGTAACTTTTTATTATATTTAAATTAATTATATATACATAATAAAAATGTCAATAATAATACGTAAAATACAAAAAACAATGGTGGTCCGCTTCACCCCATCATCAATTTTTACGGCAGGGTGAATCGGACCAAGTTAGGCATCGTGATTTTGCCACTAATACTGTTTGGAACAAAAATTTACTTTGCCTTAAAGCTAACATACTCGAGTGTATACACTGAAAAAATAATTAAAATCATTCACTAATTTTTTCATTTATAAACTCGAAAGTTAAAAAACTCATATAAAGTTTGAATTTTATTTGAAGGTCCATTTTGATAGCCTTTAATTTTTATTATTTTTTAGAAAACATACACAAAACTCTCTAAAATTAAAGATGATCTAAATAAAACTTGTAGTACTAAGACGGGGCTATAAAATGAGCGAAAAAATTTTTTTTTTACTTTTTATATTTTTTATTTTATTTAGATTGGACCGAATCACCCCTCCTAAAGAGGAGGGCCTGGTCACCCCGCCCGACGCTATATATTTTAAAAGTTATATACCTACTAGAAACTTGAAAAGTAAAATTAAAAGATACTATGAAACCCTAATATCTAGAATTATAACATGCCAGACATTGTTAAATTATTTATTATTAATTGATGGAGCTAATAAAGTTTCTAAAAAAAGCTGATAGAAATTGAAGTAAGATGTGGTTAAGTTTGCAAAGAACCTGTAGTTTATATATAAATATAAATTTATAAAAGTGAATTAGTTCAGCTCTTTCATATTAAAGGAATAACGAATTCTTTCAGTTCCAGCTTTTAAATTGGGCGGATAAAGAATTTTTATTTTCTGAAGGTAAATAAAATGTCTTTCGTTTGAGGAAAAAAATAAAGATGATTAATTCTAGAAGGATGCAGAAAATCTATTTCATAGTCGCTGAATTCATCATTCGGTAATTGTCTAGTATTGGTGACTCCAGTTCACATACATAGTATATTAAAATTATAATTTACAAAAATGGTTTTAAAAAATTATTTGAAGTTTTTTTTACGCATTTGAGTTTATTTTGCGTTAATATTTTCACTAAAAATATTAATATTAACGCTCTGAAAATCATATCAATAATCGGCTTCTTTCGTGTATGGAATAATGAAAGCACTCCGTTGTAAATGCAGTTTCAGTAATTAATCGATACATCGATATCTCTATATTATATTTGTTTTTATAATTTGGCGATAAAGTACACTCCCACAAGCACAAGATGGTCCAAAAATTATACATTGGATTGAAGTACTGTAATTTTAATTATATCTATACTATGATATAATTAGTTACCATTTTTGTGACTTGGTTTTGCGTGTTACTTTAGTTAACATATTTGCTTATAATTTAGCTGAATAAACCGCGTGTTGCAAATGCAATTATGGAATAGGATTAGTGATTTGAACGATAAAAATTTTTAATCTAGGACAAGGCATACAAGGAAAATGGTAATCTTGCATCTTTTAACTGAAACATTCTTGATAGACCAAGTGACTTCTAACTATTTTCCTATTTTCGTTATATATTTTATATTCGTTTTCATATTTTAAAATCATGAAATCAGGATACCAACCATTTATGCAGAGAATATTAGTGGATGGGAAATAAAGGGAAGAGCAAAGTTATTTTTATCACCTTGTCATTGCGGAGGGGCTTAATCCACTTAGGGACAGCTCGAATCTTGGCAATAAATAAAAGGAAAGGAAACTAAGATAAGGTCCCATTAATCCAAGCTAAGTGAGAAAGCTAACTTTTTCCGATGAATGCACGGCCATGGGGGGGGATTAGGTTCGGTATCAAGTATATGGACTCAATATACCTACCGACCTTTTGCTTAAATGTAGTATTTCAACAGAAATAGAGGATTTCAGGCTGTCGATGGTATGTTACCTTACCTAACTTTTACCAGATGAAAACCTTGAGTAAGCCAATTTAAGAGGCTCCTGAGCCTCTATATATACCAAAAAAACTCATCAATTATTTTTCCATTATTTTTTAGTATTTTTGCTCCAAAAAAAAATCAGATTTTTCTTATTTTGATTTTTTTCTTTTTTATATATATTATAATTTTTTTGAATTTAGGGCATATTTATTTCATAGAATATAAAAAATTGTAAATAATAATATCGATTACTTCTACTCAGTTTCAAATTCTACATTATAAAAATTCAAACAAAAAAAAACGCCTTCAAACATGTTTACTTTATTGACGGAATAAAAATATTTATCCTTATTACAGAAATAACACTCTAGTGATGCGGTTTCATTGTGTTATAGACTATAAGCCCTATTTTAAGATTTTGAACTCAGATATACTCAGATATAGGGCCTAGGGTTAAAAATAATACTACAGTAATCGAACGTTTTAAAAAAAAAGTTGGTGCTATATTTACAAATTGTATTTTGCTGACGTTGATATCCATTGAAATCTGATATACGCTTAGTTAATAGTTTATCTCATCAAAAAGTTAATTTCCATGAGTAATATAAAAAAAAAGAAATTTAATCAAAGGATATAACAAGGTAACAGTTATTTTCTAATATCCCCAACCCTCTGCTCCTGAAGCCTCTATAATACCAAAATTGTAAACTCTCTCAAATTATATCCTCTTGTAAAAACTCCAAACGTTAAGGGAGTCGTAGCTCTTGCCAGAGATCCAGAAGGAGATTCTTTGTCGTTCAACAAAGCTCTCTTTGGGAACGAGTCGGTCGACACTGAAGAGTCTGTACAAAATCTACAATAGGCGCAGTCCAAAAGAGAGGTACGAATGGCTGATAAAAAAAACTGGGAAGATAATTCAGAGCCCCACAAGTTAACTGTTGTATCCATTATACCACCGTCGGGGTATAAAGGACACAAAAGTTTTAGGGATGGTAAATTTTTACAAACAAGCGATTATGATAAGCTATTAAATATGACGTATTATTAAAAAGTATTTATAAAATTAAGCTTTCTCAATTCAAAATAAAAAATCCAGGTTGGGGATTTTTTGGATTTTCTTCTGGACCCTCTAGAAAAAATCCAATTTTTGATTTTTTGGATTTTTTGAGATTTCTTTACTTCACGCGAAATATAATATTTAGCAAGATACTTATAAGGTTATATAGTATTATAACCTACCGCCTTCACTAGCTTCTGAGGTTCCAAAATCTAAATAGCCCTATAGACTATGGCCAAAATGACGCTAATCAGTATATGCTTACATCACAACAATTAAATGTGGTTATTATGAAATATTGATGAATAGACATTCCATTCGACCACTATCAAGAAACATGTTTGATATCTATTGTATCGTGTGTCAGTTTTCGAACTCAGTTTTCTTCTAATCAGTGTTAGATTCTTGCGTTAGCACGTACGAACCTTGTCGTATGTGTCGAGTCTTTCATAGATTTATAATTGTTTATTTCTATTAAGTTAAATTACTTAATACAAATATATATAATAATATATTATAATATAGATAATATAATATATATTATAATATATATATATAATATATATATATAATATATAATATATATAAATATATATATATAATATATATATAGGAAAAGTCTAGTAATTGACCTTTTGAACGGTACTCCGGTAGCCCAAAAAAATAGACAGGGTATTCTTTTGGACCATAAAGTAGTCTTTCATTATAGGATTATGATTCAAATATATATAGACCTGTTCGTTTTACATGAATCTTCAGTTTTAGTTTTTTTATTTTTTTTAACTAAAGGAATACCCAAGGTAAAACCGAAAAGCGGGGTGGTCTCTCGGCCTTCCGGACTGCGAAACCGACTAGAGAGACGTATTTCCCGCCCCCCGGAGGTTTCGTCCGCCAGGATACTTCACCCATCTCTTTGGTAATTATTCGGGGTCCGAGGTCCCTCCGCCCCTCCCCTACGTGGGTATGGGAAAATGCGTTCCCCCCTTGGGTCGCGCATCCGTCGTAGGCGTCGGTCCGGGCACCCTCGAGCCCCTATTTATGGTTTCTAGAATACCGCGATGCCACCCTAACATGTTCGTAATAAAAAGTCATTATTATATTACCTCATAGTGATATATATATAATATATATATATAGCTTTACTATAGCATATATATGTATAAATTTTATTTTATTTAATTTTATAATAAGATATATATAATATATATATATGTATATTATATAAACTTTTAGATATACTGTATGAAATATTGTCAAAGGGTGAATCGGGAAATCATGACCGGCAATGCCAAAAACAAATACAAAAAAAAAAAATTAAAGTGATGCACTTACATTACGGTAAACTATTACCCAGATAACCCTCCGTGTAATAGGCCGCTAATTAGACCAACATCGTAATGGTAAATCAAGTTGTATCCAAATCCAAAGTTTCTACATAAACTACTAAACCTTCAAAATATAAACTTCAGAGGCTAGCGAAACTAAATATAAATGTAAGAAAATCACAAAAAAAAGGTTTCCTCCACAAAGGTTCATCTCCTACAATTAATTGCTACTTTATAAAACGAGTTAAATTTCCCTATATTTAACTTTCTGAAATTTCAGTAAATTCTGATTAAAAAAAATGCCATTGTGTAAAAAAAACAGTTCAATACTTTAAATTTATTTACTTCAATAATTTAAATGTAAAAGCTTTAAAGAATGCGAAAATAAAGCTTAAAATCTTACAATAATAATAACCTTTTACAAATAGAAATAAAACATTTAAAATTTAAGCTAATAAACAGTCATATTAAACTGGAAAAAAACAAGTGAAAAAATCAGTTGAAAAAATCAATTGATTTTTTCCGTGCCATCCTTGAACAAATCACAGTAGGTGGGGCAGCTATAGATAAAAAAAAATTGAATAGATACCTATTTCAAATTATGGTCATTCAAATATGGTTACTGAAAATTTTAAGATTAATTATGAATTTTTTTATAAATAAAATTTTACGTTTTTCAATGTTTGAATTTCAGGAAAAAGTAAAAAATATAGCAGCATTCGGAAATAAGTCAAATAACAAGAGAAACTGTCCATGCAGGGCCAATATTTACACTATGTTTTAGGTGGAGTTTGGTTTCCGAACCGTTTTTGATCAGCAATATAGGTAGGCCTATAATTTTTTTAAAGGCTGTTTTACCACATTTGGTATTACCCTTCAAATAGTTAAAATGGATGGAAGACAGGGACTTACTGGACTTTAGTGAAGAGTTTTGGCAAAAGAAAAGAGAAAGAAGAAAGATATACAACTTAGGAAATTTCCACGTTTAGACATGTTTTCAAGGACATACGAAGGTTTGTGTTGTGTGTTATGTCGAGTAGTATGATGAAGAAACCTATTTTTTTGAAGCATTGAAAATAACTATGTTCTCAATGCCCCAATTAGAAATTCGAGAAAGATCAGAAGTTAGTGTCTCCAAGGCCGCATCGATCCTAGCGTGATCTACTTCCTACTGGGTGGAGCATAGTTCAAAATAAAAGGAGTAATGAATGGTGGTGTCGTAGACATAGGAGTGGATAGATAAATAAGTATTATAGAAAAGGTCATTAATAAAAAGTGGAAAAAGAGTTGGTATAGGACAGAGCACTGAGAAACACCACTATTCATAGATTTAAAGGATGAATGGTGGCCGTATACAATTGCTGCTATAGAAAGATCGAAAAGGAAATCAGGGGAAAGGATAGAACCTAAGGAGGGAAGTTTGGAAATAAAATAATTGCGTCAGACTCTATCCAAGACTTTTCTATATCTCCAGCGCCAAAGGGAAAGATTCACCGAAATGCCCAAGGGTTGAGGATCAAGAATCAGAGAGAAGGAAAAGAAGATCACCAGAAGAAGGATTTCTTACGAAAATCATACTGGCGATCAAAATAAGATTAGAAGAATTGAGTTATTTTGTTTCCAAATCTTCTCGTTAAGGATAGAATTGAAAACATTAGAAAGAATGGAGGTTAGAGCAATAGGACGATAGTTGGAGAGTTGAAAGAGGTTCCCTTTTATAGGCACAAGCTGGATGAGCGAACATTTCTAGCAGGAAGAAAAAGTTGAAGCAGATAGACAGAGACGAAATAGTTATCCAAGGTAGGGTACATGTTCGGAAGCACAAGTTTTGAGAACCACAGGAGGAATATCATCAAAACCATATGTCTTCTTAGTGTGAAGCCCAGAGAGAGCGGAGATAAAGTCTTTAGAAGAAAGTACAATGGTAGGCAAAAATAAGCTGGAGGGGTGTGGAGAACGAGAAATATCTCTGGAATCGTCTAAGGTGGAATTAAAAGCCAAGATTGAGCAAACAGTTCAGCTTTAACAGAAGGTAAAACGGCAGTTGTGTCGTCGGAAGATATTAGAAGAGGGAAAGAAGAAAAAGAAAAGCTAGAGTTGGCATTTTAAAAAAAAAATGAAAACTCTAGCTTCCTAGCAACTGTAGGAAGTGAACCAAAAAGATTATTACTTTTCCTACGAAGAAATGAGATTTTAGTGTCACGGAGAATAGATTTTGCACAATTCCGGGATGAAATTTAAGCTGCGTTGGTTTCTGAAGTTTGCAGACGACAGTAATTCCTGAGGTAGCGCGTCCCTGCGGCGAGTAATACTAAAACCAGCATTTTAAAACCCAGGTTTGTTCGTTTTTGTTGAAGGAAAAGAATATGAAATGTGCGTCTCCATTCCAGAAAGAAACATCCCGGTTATTCGCTTTACACACTCTGAGGGACCCCTCCCAACGAAGCAGTAGTCAATCTATGAAAAATCAAAGTAATTTTCTTCACCGAGTGCCAAAACTTTTTTCCTTTAGGTAGTGGTCGTTCATGCGAAAGACTTGAAGAGATAGAACAGGATATGGAGATAAGATGATCGGAGGAACATAGAGGGGGGGGGGAAGAGTTCAACAAATTAGAGAAGAATTTAAAATTAAGAAAAGATCTAGAATTTTGGGTCCATCTCCAAGACTATCAGAGATACAAGTAGGGTAGTGCATCAACTATTCAAGGTCATTCTGGAATGAAAAGGTAGACAAGCTCACCAGCTGCATGTTGAGAATTAGAGGAAAGCTATTGGTTGTGGTGAACGTTGAAATCACCAAGAAAGATACTTTCAGAGAAAGAAAAAGAAGAGAGAATGTGCTTTATTTTGGAGCTTAAATAGTCGAAGAATATAGAATAGTCAGTTGAGTTATAAGATAATGGTTGTAATAGGAAGACAGATTTTAAACCATAGAGAGTAGGCCAATTAAAAAGGAAATAAAATATTTGCTTGTTATTAACCAATCACAAAGTTTATTACATTCGACTTAAACAAATCAAGGCGTGGCTTTCTCTCTAAAACGAACGTTAAAATTTTGAGTATATTTTATTTTAAAACTAAAAAATAATATATATGTACAATTGTGTATCTACATAAGTCTTACTTACCTTTTAGTTGGTTTGTCAAAGATTTTTTTTGCTTTGATAATTCAAAGTAGTCCTAAGTAACTCAGCCTAATGCTTTGGTAAAATAGGACTTCCAAAATTAAGTAGATAATTGAATAGTAGAAGGTAAAGAGAAAAGAGATAGGTTGATAGTAAAAATATTTGAAAAGAAAAGAAGAAATTAGACAATTTACCTCCATACCCTTAACATTTTGACTTTTAATTTTTATAAACACAAGCTACGATCACGACCGTTATTGAATCAGTAGTGAAACCTTATTGTTTTTTGGTGTTTAGTGAATTCTGTCAATTATACCCAATATTGGCAAAGTACAAAATCCACTAAATAATAAAACATAATATAAGTTGACGCATATAAGACTTTTTTTTATATCTTACATCTAAATACGGTACTAAAATAAAATAAAATGGAAGAGACATAAGTAAAAGTATATAATATTTTTTATATCCTAAAATAAAACCAAAATAGAAGAGATATATATGTGGAAGTAAATAATAGTTTTTATATTTAAGTTCTAAAAGGGCATATCAAATTTTGGGCATATCCGCCATTTGTTCGTCAATTTTCCTATCTATCTGATGTAAATTTATTTATACTATGGTATATATATAATTAAAATTGTAGAAATTTAATCTAATGTTATTATTTTTGAATCATCCTGTGTACGCGAGTGACTGAGTGTACTGTTTACCTTTAAAATCTGCTGTCAAAAAAGTTAAACAAATAAAAGTAAACTTTGGTATATATATATATATATATATATATATATATATATATATATATATATATTCTAATATATATATATATATATATATATATATATATATATATATATATATATATTATATATATATATATATATAATATATATATATATATACATATACTATATAATATATATATATATATATATAATATATATATATATATATATATAATATATATTATATAATATATATATATATATAATATATATATTATATATATATATATATATATTCAAGGTGGGCATTAAACCGTTAAAGGTGAATCCGTTAATTAACTCGTTATTTTTTCGTTAACTTTTAACGCTTTCGTTAATTTCGAAAAGAAGCAACGGACTATTAACGAGTTACATTTGTGAATTAACGTTAACGAGTTAAAATTTTCCCCTACATCCGTTACCCGTTAACTAATTTACGAGTTTATAAAAATATTTTCCTATCAGATTTTTTAAATTGTATTAGATTCGAATATCTCTTAATTAAAACTGTTTTTTTCTTCTTAAATTCCTAAACACTCCTCTCAATGGGTCAAATGTGTTTATTTCTTACACGTTATTATGCATTTTAGTCAATGTGTTATGTTTTTCTGAGTATACGAGGTTGATCCAAAGGGAGTGCGAATAGAATATATTAAAAATTCACTTTTCTATTAAAAAACAAAAAAAAAATTTGGTATAAAAGTGAAATTTTAATATGTTCTTTCTACTCGTCGATCAACATGAAAATTTTCAGGCTTGAAAGTCCGGGCAAGATGCATCTTTTACTTAGATATCTTTTTGTTACTCAAAAAGAAAATTTTTGACCGCCTCAGGGCGTCATATTTTACAAAAATTTTAAAAAACAAAAAT
>JABUQX010086329.1:0-20000 GCA_015478945.1 Trachelipus rathkii | reverse complement strand
GAATTTAAGTGTTTGCTGGGTTCCTGTTCTTTATTGGTTTCTTCGTTTTTTAGTCGCTATGGTCTCTAATTTCGAGTGTTATAGCTTATAATGTATTTTGTTTTATTTTTACATTTTCATTTTTATTTGTTCTTCTTTGGTCTGGTTTTATGTTTTTCCTTGTTTGTTTTATACCTTTAAACAATATGATATTGGCTTATCATATTGACCCTTTGACTTTATGTATGTTTTGGCGTCTTGATATTAGTTGCAGAGCCTGAGATTCGGCTTGGAGGCTATTTTCAATATTGGAATAAGTCTTATGTGATCTTTTATACAACTTGAGAGCCGTAGTATACTTTGGTTTCCCTAAATGTTGAAGCGGGACAATTTCCTTTGTCGATCGGGATTTTCTATTACTTTATTCTTCTTTTTTTTTTTTTTTTTCTTATGGTTGAGCGAGTAGCTTCGTGCGGTGGGACCAGCCCGCGGCTCTGTATGTGATGTTGCGGTCCACGTCTAAATAAAAATAAAAATAATATAAGAAAAAGAAAAAAAGATTTGTCGGCGACATTTTGAGGAAGCACGCTGGGGGTGAGTACTACAGAGTTGAGGTGGTGAGATGCTAGTGAGTGAATTCTAGAAAGTTTTATATGGGAACAAATGTGTAGAAATAGGGTAGCGAAGATTCCTGCAATAGAACTCAGCTTGTTGTGAAAAATGTGGTGGGATTTTTTTAAACTCGTTATAAAAATGAAAGAAGATTGTGGATCGATTGTTAATTTTTTCGGAGTGGAAGTACACGCGATATGTTAGGCTTAAAAGACTGCGAAGTGATAGTTTGTAGTGATCCAAGCGAGTAAGTTAGGGTGTGAGTATGGCAAAGAAAAACGGGGCGCTAACTTGTCCGAGTTGCACCCCGCCGAAAAGTTGGATGGCGATGAGGGCGTCGGACGCACCATCGGTTTTCTATATTTAGTATTACTTGACCATGTTACTTGACGTGTGATAATTAATTTAAAGTGAATAAGAGAATGTAGCTTAGATTAAGTTGAAAAATTTTTTAGAAGAGGAAGAATGAAATTTTAATAAAAAAAGGAGAACGAGTTCTCAAAAAAGTGGTCAGATAGAGTTTTGCGATTAGGTTGAATCGGACACCTTATTGGGATATCGTAGTATTATTATCATATTACATTTTATTACTTAGTGAGACTAGAGTTTTAGAGTATGATAGAAATAATTATTAATAGTAAAATTAATAATAATAGTATAAAATTGAAGTTATACGTAAAAGACGAATTTAAACAGATGGTGCGCTAGTACCCTGCAAATAGTAGGTCGCTTCAACCCCTCACCGTTCAGGCGACCTCGGCTTATTCAAACTTTAATAAAACTTGTATTTGATTAAGATATTAACATATTATTTTTTGGGTTGGTGCGGTGTGGTGGTGTTTGTCTTGGTGTGGTTGTGTGTTTGTGTGTGGCTTATGGCCGACTATAGGGCCGTGATTACAAAAAAAAAAAATTTCCAAAAAGTGCAGTAGGGGAGAGTCGAACCTATAATTGTTATTTAAACCTTAAATTGTTTGCTCGCTTCTACCCCGCCCCGACGTATATCCTGTTGGATTCATTAAATTGCCTAGTGTGTGGGTGAGGGTGACAACCCTCTAGGGGTACAAGGTGAGGCTACGCTAGAAATTTGTTTGGTGTGAGAGCTTGATTTCAGAAAAATTTAGATCAAATACTAGAGATTTAGTCAAATTTTTTTTATAAATGGTATTCTCGCATGTTTATTTTTTTTTTGAGTAATTTTTAAATTTATTTTAGATTTAGTTTTTTTGACGTGGATATGTGGACTTGAGTATTCTCAGTCTAGTTTGCATAGTGTATATTTATGAGTTTACCGCTTAATTTGTAGGTCGTACCTTATAAGTAAGCTTACTACGAGTGGTTGAAGATCATATTAATACGGACACATCCTATCTGCGAATATTCATGATTATAGTATATGTGTGGTAGGTCTATGTCATTAGTGTAGTGTTAGTATGTGATGTAGGTTATATATCATGATATATAATAGATAGGGGGATATAGGTAGAGTATATTAGATATATATAGGTATTATAGTATTAGGTAGGTAGTGAAATAATGTCTGATAGGTATATATATGGTAGTAATAGTATAGTGCCAGATCTGGAAAGTTCGGAAATGCATGTAACGTTACGGGGATGTAACATCGTACAGGAAATAAATAACATTTTTAATTAAGAAAGCAATTTCATAGATGAAACTCAAAAAAAAAATTATTTTCTAAGAGTTGATTAGTAGACGAGCCGTGGAAGAGGTATTAGTGGTGTAACTTAGTTCTGCTAGATCATTATCGCTCATCATACTGCGTTCGCATTCCTGCGGAGTAATACGGAGAAGAGCAAGAGTTGATCGCGCTAAAATGGTGTTTTGTTTATTTTGCTCTATAGAATATATGGATATTTTTCTTGTATTTCCTTGTTGTAGTTCAGCGCCGGATAGGTAGACAGAGGGCGGACGAGGTGTGGAGTCTCGCGGAATTAGGTGAGAAACCCGACTCTGTCCATCCCTGTGGTGTGATCGCAGTTTGGGTGAATGAATGATTAAAAAAGGAAAAAATTCAACATTTAGGCACGCTGTTGCGGGAGAAAGTTCGTATTAGTAGTCGAGTTCATGAGTCGAAGATGTTTCTGTCGTATCAAAAAAATGTCTAATTTCAGGAAGAATTAAGTTATTATATTTTAAAGAAAATTCTTTAAGTGGCAAGCTTCTGGGAATATGCCCAGAAGCTTTCCACTTAAATAGATTGTGCGGGGTAAAAATGACTTGACTTAACGTTTCTTAAACTTAGAAATTTTTTGACTTAGAAATTTTTTTCAGATTACATAAATATATAACTGATTCAAATATAGAACAAATACCCTTTGAATGTGGGGTGTCTTTGTGGCGATGCGGGGTGGCTCTCCCTCGCAGTACTCAAGCTGCTTTGTGATGATCGCGAAATAATTAAACTTAATGGTGCCAAGCATTTTTACTCATTAAAATTTTTAAAAAGCAGTTTTTTATTTGTTTATTATTTATTCATGGGTGTGTATAAATGTCTCGCTGATTAATATAGAGACTGATATTGTTATTTTCGGTTGTAACTATTATATTTTTTAGTTACCTGAGCATGCAAGTGTCTTTATTTGGGTAATTAACGTTGATATATAGGGGTTATGAAGTATTATACTGTATGGTTGGATTCAATATAAATGATATATATCAATATAACATGTGTTGATTAATAATATTAAAGTATTTTAGTAATACTATATTGTTATTAATATTAATTTTAAAAAAAGTGTGGGGGCCCCGTAACGGGGCCGTGTGAGAAGATATAATCTGGTTTTTTTTTAATTTGTTTTTTTTTGCAAAAAAAAACGTTTTTTTTTTAAAACAAAAATGTTTTTTTTGTTTTTTTTTTTAAAATTACCTCTTTTTATGTATATTAAAATGTTTTAAAATGATATACAGTATTACCAATACCCCTTCTAGGCCTAAATACTGACTATACTTGATGTATATATACAGTATATATATATATATAATATATATATATATAATATAATATAATATATATATATATATATATATATATATATATATATAACTTATATAAAATAATAGCGTCGGGGGTTGGCCACTTTACTTAGGTATAACTTCGTCTCCCGACTCCCCCCTAATGAAATTGTTTTGAAATTTTTTTTGTAAATCACGACCCTAGGGCATAAGCACACAAAAAATAATAAGTAGTAATGTCTAATAAATAAAAAGGTTATAAAGTTTGAAAAAAAACGCCGAGTCAGCCGAACCGTGAGAGGGGTGAAGCGGACCACCATTGAGGGTGACTCGGACCATCTGTTTAAAATTCGTTCTTTTACGTATATTTTTCAATTTATATTTAGATTTTTACTTAATATAATAATTATTTAGCATATTAAAATTCGGTAATAAGAACAAAAAATGTCAATAATGATAAAATAAAATACAATATAAATAATGTGGCAGTCATAAGAAAGCGCCAAAAATTTTGACACTTTTTTTGAAAACTCGTTTTTATTAAAATTTCATTTTAAAACATTTTCAACATAAGTAACTTTTGATTACATTTTAAATTAATTATTACTGTATAAAAATGTCAATATAATTAGGAAAAATACGAAAAACAAATGGTGTCCGAGCCACCCCTCCATCAATTTTTACGGCGGGTGAATCGGACCAAGTTAGGCCCACTTTTTGTTGACCACTAATACTGCTTGATTCAAAAAATACTTTCCAGTTAAAGCTAACATACTCGAGTGTATCCACTAAAATAATTAAAATCGATCCAAAATTTTTTCATTTTATAACGAAGTTAAAAAAAAAACACATTTTCAAAGTGATTCTTATTGAAGTAAAGTTAATGTATTCTAAACATTTTTTAAAAATATAAAAGACTTCGGAATTAATGATGAATTAGAATAGAATTTGACTGTTTGTAATTTAACTCTTAATTCATATTTCTAAAATAATACTATGTGTAAAGTTTTTTTGTCTTGGTTTATATTTTATTTTATGTAGATGTGGAGTGCGCTTGAATGTCGAGCTCGCCTCCTATAAGAGGCGGTCGGCTGGTCACCTGTTTATTTCCGTATTTCCCCGGGGTATCGCTAATATAGTTATGGGTATATATATTGAGGGAGTTTGTAGCCGTGGTTTTTTTTTTTTGGGATACCAGAAAAGAGCGGCCATGGATACATCATCTGATACCTACTATTTTTTAAGGTAGACCGCTATTATCCTTATTTTTGTTTATACCGATACCGATACCGATACTTTATATTAATATAATAAATATCATCAGTAAATAATATGTAGAACATTTGTGCCAGTCTGCTATGCCACTCAGATTGGCTGAATTCCGCGTTACTAAACATATAACTTAGGTCATTTAGGTAATTTCATATGTTTGATGTTGTGCTCAATGTTGGATTATTTTAATTTTATCAAAGATTAAATACAATTAATTTAATGCAATGTATCTTAGGATAAAAAGGCCTTTTAAGTTATAAGTATAGAGAATAGCTTTTGCTGTATTGTCTGTGATAGTTATATATAAATATGTCTCTAGTGCCTATTTTCAGAGTAGAGGTATATATTCAAGTTATGTACTAGGCTATGTTTGAGAACTAGTAATGTACACATTGACAAAAGATTCCTTATACCTAACTTACTAAATTATACGATGTATATTGAGAGGATAGATGAGATGAAAGAAGAAACTCAGACTCAATTATATCAGATAGTAAAAGTTAAACACTAAAAACGCGATTACCAAAGCTATGACGATAATTAATAATACTCTCTTCAAGTATGATTATCATTCGTAGAATGTATCGTCGCGAGATGCAGAAGATTCACACAATTGTATATTGTCAGATATATAAATCTATAAGCTTTTATTAAGCTTGGCTAGAGACGTTGCCTTTTTTGGTCTGTTTACTATTCCTACCGAATCTCTGGTACACTAAAAACGCTCTCTCTCTCGACTGATGAATGTGGTCTGATAATAGTTGCCTGCAAGATCCAAGTGATGGAACTATATGAATAACCTGTCCAATTTTTCATGCCACCGTCTTAGATGAAGAGATTCTCTCTGGTAGGTGGGCGTATCATGCTCATCATTCTATTAGCCTCATTCTCCTCTTTCACAGACTGCAGAATTTAATTATCTTTGCTCGCTTGGAGGACTGTCTCTTCGAGTTTTATACGATGAGGTTCCCTAGTGAATTCGCTTGAAGGTGAATGAGATGTCAATGCAATTTCGGCCATTGGACTTATGAAAGTCTAACATATCCAAATCCTCATCTTCAGTACGTTTATTGCTGAAAAAACTACCATCGCACTATGCTAGCTGCGTTGGCCAGGGGTTCCAGATAGGCGCTTCTACTTCCTCTGTCTCTTTTTTTTTTTTTTTTTTTTTGTCCAAGCGATACTAAGCTCCCTAGTTATGCTATTTAAGTGCGTTCTAGAAGTGGTTTCACGATCGGAGGTGTTGTGGTCCGATTCATTGGGGTTCAGCTTAGCTAAGGAATTCCTTATTAGGACCTTTTATTATTTTTTGTGTTTTATATATATCATTCAGTCACCGGCGCTCGAGTATCGGCAGAACCCATTATGTCAAGAGTGTGGAGTTGATACGCCTCAAAAAATTCCATCTAACCGCCAAGATACGCAGCAGGAGCGACACAGACGCAGCGCTTATAAGTGGATAGTGAGGTGTAACATAGAAGTCGGTTGTTTTATTCTGCTTGAATTATTGAATAGGAAACACAGACAAGAGGATGAGTAGTTGTGGATGCGGAGTCGTGGAAGAGTTATTCCTACAGCTATATCTAGATGTGGTGTGTGTAGTGGTTCGAGGAAAGAAAGAAGCACCGCAGTGATAAACCAGTCTGGAGATAACGAACGAGCGAAGCGCGACGAGAAAAGAAGGTCAGTGCCTGTCGACGACCCAGCCATCCTATGTGGCTACGTATGTGAGGCAGTCGTAAAGTGGCTGATGGTTTTAAGTACGGCGCGGAGTGGAGTATTCCCGATCGGCAACTTGCCTCACAGTACCTATTTATAAAAGGATAAAGCCGCAACATCTTTGCCGCAAAATAATTCGAAGGTCAATTAACTAGAAAGATACAGGACTAGTTCGAATACTAAGATCTCTTTGCCGTATGACCCTTATCCAAAAACCGGGAATGAAACCAGAGCCCCCCGCCCCCCACAGAATGAGAGCGAAAACTCCCATAACAAGGGCGATGAGCGACCCATGTGTATAGTGAGACGTAACTGAGAGGGATAGTTCTCACTTCACATCGAAGAACAGAAGCGTCCCGAGCAGTTGTCTTTGAGGCCGCCTAGCAAGACCAGCTGTGATTGAGTCTTTTTGCAAATCGAGAACATAGCTTTGTTTTTTAAATGGTTATAGGACCAAGGTGATGTTATTTGATGTCAAGGACGCAGAGAGACGAGAGAGGACCGATCAGATAGAGAGAAGAGAGGTCGAGTATTGTCGATCTAGTGAGATAGAGAGGATTAGTCATAAGTTTTTGGTTTTAAAGAATTAAATTTCACAGAGTCTAGTAGCGATGTAGCCCTAATGGGTGGGGATCCCAACTTTAGAAATATCTTATTCGCAGATTGCTGAGCGGAGAATTAGAACCGAGTATGGATAAGAACGAGATTGGAAGTTCTAAGAAAGTAGAGGAAGAGACGTGGGAAGCATGAGATGTTTATATATGAGTTGTGAATAAGTGAGTGTCAAGTCACCTATGCATAGAGGTGGATTGAGGTTAGAATTTGCAGGGTGAGATAAGTCTTATGATGAAAATATCGGAGAATAAGGATTGTAGAAGTGAAAGATCTGTTAACGCCTGAGAACGACGTATGCTATACAGGAAAAAAAAGAGTGTAGTCGCCCGGCTATCGATAACAGACATGCCCAGAACTGATCCGGCGAGATTTGAAAAGAAACAAGCGATGAGGATAACGGAAGAAAAAAAGAAAAGATGGTAGAAACCTCGAGAGAGGAGGGCGATGCTGAGGGAGACAAGGTGAGGACGCTCAGCTGCGCATACCCGGTCAAACGCTGTCGGATATGTCAAGCGCCATCCACGCAAGCTCCCCGTAGTTCCTAAGGCGGAAAAAACCATGAAATCTGTTAAATAGGAAAGATATCCCAGTAGGGATCTCGAGCCACCGAAAGCCTACTGTGTAACAGAAAGAATGGAAAGATCATTTCCAGATGATCTAAAGAAGTGAGAGTTGAGACGGTTTCAAAGATAGATCTTAGAAAGAATACAAGTGGAGCTAGTAGGCGTAGTTAGAAGGATCAGAGCAGGATCATTTTTTCGGAATAGGTTGGACATATGCGCGCTTCCACACTGAGGGAAAGTTGCTAGTATTGAGTGCATAGAGAATATAGTATTGAATGGCGGTGGGGGTCAGCACGGAAAGGCAACTTCCTCAAAACCCGGAGAGGAGCCATCCGGGCCACGCGCCTTCCTAAACGTTCATAGAATTTCAGGAGCTCATGCCACCCGGTATTCAAATGAAATTACAGTAAAGGCATAGGACAGCCTGAGAGGAGACAGAGGAGGAAGAGGATACCAGAATCGTCACAATTTGAATTAGAGGAAAATAGGAAGGCCGAAGAGATTGGCCTTCATTTTAGTATCAGCAATAGAATCATCAGACGAATAAGAGGATGAACGGATGAATTTACAGAATGTTGTTTAGAGATGTTTATGCAAGAGCCAGAAATTTGGTCAGTTAGAGAACCAAAGAGAGTCAGCGCATTTTCGCTTATTGAAAAGCCCGCTTTGCTCTCGAAGAGTATCCCCGCAATGATTTCTAGCTGAATTTGAAAAGTGGCAAGAGTGATTAGAAGAACCAGAGAATTTTTTCCACACCCGTATAAGCATTTGTTTCCTCAGTAGCGTTACTCTCAAAGAAATTGCGCCAGGGGAATACTCCAGCCTCAATCAAGCCCCATCATATTCCTCATGAGTGAGAACTATAGCGAGGAGGCGATAGCCAAACTTGAGATTTAGTCCCAATAGCCAAGCAATTATTGTAATACCGCTGCCTTTGCACTCCTCGGTAAATAAAACAAATCAGGTTATGGCCTCACCCCTTCTCACGTAGGGCAAAAAACTCGACAACAGACAATCGTCTTCGAGAGCAGACTGACGGCCAAATCAATGGGCGAGGTCTATACTTTCTGACGAGAGCCGTGTTCTCAGTTCACACTGCAGCGTGCATAACCATATGTCGACGAACACTGGCGATATCGCTCTCCAATTTCAACTGATGTTGTACTATCGCGTGCTTGCTCCGAACACAAAGCAACTTTCTCTCCAAAGTAGTGCTCCCGCGCCAAACTGCCGGGCCGTGTCAGCGAGAGGCGAACCTAGAAATATAAATGCTGATCAAAAGGCGTGGCCCAATTGGAAAAAACCGTGCGAGTTGATGGGTCTTCGCGTCCAATGCAGACTGAGGCACGAGGCAATAAGCGCGTATGCACGAGGTGGAGTGTTTGCACTCTTCCGTATTGGCCACACCAATATGAAAGTCACGAAGCCAGATCTACAATTTTGTGACAGCGAGGAACATCATTTATGTGTCCGATTATTGTGCAATTTATCCTTTGACACCTTAATGTCACAGCGCAATGGAGGTCCTCAATCTATTCATCTCATATCTTCATTGATTGTTCTCCAAGCTTGAACCCCATTTCGACGTTACGAACGAGAGTATTTTCACTAACGTTTGATTGTCCATTAACACCTTTCTAAATGTTACCAAGATCTTTATCTGATTTAACATAGAGTATAAAGTACAAGTTTTCTGCTTATCTTCAAGAAGTGTCTGAATATCATAGTAAGTTACTATATGATTGTTGCGCGTATGCTAGTAATTCTGAGAGACAGTATTGAGTGTTATGTTATTTTAAAGTATATAAAAGATAGGTCGTCTGTCTCCAATTGTAAGTGCGTGTTTTTTTGATATTATAATTTGATTGAGTATAGTGAAGTCAATTCTCGTGTCGCCATTCCAAATTTCCTCTTCTCCTAGAACATAATTAATATCTAGGGTTATAATTCAAAGCACTTAGTCTGCCGCGTTCACTGCACGCGCCAAATAACAGAGTTCTCAGTTTGTGGTGTACATTGTGAAATAGGATATAATATACCTCTATAAAATAATAGAGTAATACTCCTAAGTAATATGGATTGTAAGGAAGAATATATATTATAAACCAGTACTTATGTTAATAGAATTATAGTAGATAGTAATAGGTAATATAATAAAAGGTACCATTGGAATAATTCATGTCGTGTTATTTAGGAAACTAGTGTACAGAATAGTCATTTTAAAAATATATATGTTATTATATATAGAAGTATAGAAGGAAGATAATTAATATTATTAAGCGTCACCTAGATTAAACAATTTACTGATATAGTGGATGTTAAAACAAAAGTAAAGGCAAGTGCTGTGGCAAGTGTTCTAAGTAGTGTTATTAGTTAAAGTCGGAAAATATTATTTCCACAAACATCCTAAAAAGTAGCTAATTAAATACTTGTATAAAGGTGATTAAATTATATTGGAAGTGTGAAACAAGGAAGTTTTATAATTAAGGTAAGTAATGAATGATTTCGTATAAGTCACCATAGCTGTATAGGTTACGTCAGACAAGTGAGAGCATTAAAAGTAAGGAGTATGTACGTTAGAGTTAGGTAAGATTATACTGAGTATATATGAGGATATATGAATATGCACATAGGTGAATGTCATAAGTAATAGTTGTTGGATGAAGGTGGCAAGCCAGTGGAGAGTGTAGTGGGTAATGCAAGAATAAAATATGGTCCTTATCTTTGCCTTCTCTTGCGACCTTTTTCTAACTTCTTGCGCGCGCTAGAGATATAGATGTAGAGGTGAGGTATATATTTAAAAGGAGAATAATACAAAATATGAAGGACAAACAGAACAAGAACAGCGAAACAGAATAAAACCGAGAAACAAAATGACCAAAGAAGCGAGGTCGAAGAGGAAAACGGCCGCGAGACCTATAAAGGGATCTCGCCGGCCCGTGCGCTACCAAAATCTCAGAATGGTCGTTAGAAGCGAATTAAAAACGCTCGTCACAGACAGAAAATCCACCCCTAGTAGCATCAATTGGGGTAGCAACGACGAGCGGACTATACTTACTGTGAATAGGATAACTCGTCAAAAGGTGTAGAGTGTTACAATAACACCTGCCGCCCGAGCCGGCGGTCACACCAACCATGCCCCACACTGACAATAATCCGCACTGGTCTCAATGTGCCGCTTATCACAAATAGCAAAACATGTGGATCACGATCCCTTCTGGACCTATGAACTTCACCATTGCTCTCTTTCAGACATTCCGTTCACCGAGCTCAATTCACACTTAATACTAGTCATATCTGGTGATTATCTACCCGTATCACGGTCGGAGTTACCCAAGAGAAGCACACTCTCAGACACCAAATAGTTAAATTATCATCCGTCACAACCTAAAAGACCCAAAGTTGTGGAGACACACTCCTCGACCATAAAAATCAAATGCTCATTTCCACATGACCATAAACACGAGTACTCAACCGAGTGAGCGTTATGGCAGTGTGTAATACTCTCAAAAATTATAACCCCTATTACTTACTCACCACCACACCACTCTCTAATAGCGTTCATTCCTCTGCTTGTATTCGTACACTATATTCTTCTCATCACCTAAGAGTCGCAAAAAACACCCTTAGATTATCCATTGTGGAAGTCTCTGAAAACAGTTTTGCAGTATCTATAATGATGATCCCAAAAAGGTATAAACTATACATGGTATCGGCGTATATTACGGACCACGACCAGTAGTCCTTCGAGTACCATTACATAGTAACACACCGGTAACAACATACCTCATGTGAAGACGATCCAGTCCACACTCAGACTTTAGTCCGCGTTATCGTACATTTCACAGACACAAAACGATTTAATGGTTGCAGCGCAGCCACACCTTATCCCGCCATTCACAACTTTTTACTACTTACACGTTGCGACTCCCGGCATTCGACTACCGCGGGGTATCCCTATCCTCCCTCTAAAGGTAATACCCTTAAATTATAAATTAAACTCAGAACATCTTTCTAGTTCTGTAACTCACCATCTAAGACGACATTAAACTTCCTATCACTGAGGTGAAGTGGACTCATCCCACTGCAACAACCATAACCTTACTTATCTTATATCCAGCGATGTTTACGTATCAAGCCTCACTTCCTTTCACACACGATAGAGACCTTGCCAAAAGTCTCTTATCTATTCCTCTCAGAATCTCATCTTCAGATCCCACACAGAAACCAAATTCATCCGCATATAATGAGGTATAGGCACCGTCTTACCACTCAAAGCTACCAATTCATCCACCATTGCTAATCACCAGTTTCCTGCCATCCCACCTCAAATTATCTTTTCTAACCCCATCCATATATCAAATTGAATAACGCAAGGGAAACAGTAACACAACAGGCGTAGTCGTACTACAACGCAAGAAGGTATTATCCTAAACCAATCACCATTTGACACCCATTTATTCTTACAAGCACGCTTCACTATTATCATCACGGATACTTTTGATTCCATTCAAGAAGCCTGACCACCAAACAACCCTTATACGAGCAGACGACCTCGGTCAGCGATTCACGGACATATCCCTATTAACTCTTATCATACGCCTTTGCAAAATCTAATCCATGAAACCTAAATACAATGTATTCTATCTTAATGACTTTCTCTTTCCCAATCATATTGTTTCAATGTAAAGATGTGGTATTCGCCACACCATCCTGCGTGACCACTCCTAAAGATCGCTACCTTTGTGCATCACCAATGCAGGTCCCATCAGTCACGTCGACGCACCTCTTATCGGCCAATGTGAATACTTCTAAGCGAGTTATACCATCTCCTGTCCTCATCGTAACACACTACATAAACTGGTTATCTCTCTCCACTCATATAAGTGTTCTATCAATTCACCCTCTATTGGTCCCTATACCGCTTGGGTTATAGGTACACAGAGAGCGTAACGATTTACCAGCTCTTCCTCAATCCGCTGGTGGATAATCGAAGTGTTATATCTCTCACATTAAAAACACAGTTTTAGTTACAACATTGTACCATAATCATTATCAATCGACTCATCTCGCCTCCGCTCTTGGATTGCAATACACGTGAGGTCAAATATTGATCGTATAAGCCTGCGGATTGTACCATGTGTGCTAGAGCGGCCCCAGTGAAGCTGAGAATTCTCATCAGCCTACTAAACCTCATCCCAAGAATAGCCATAGTTCTGGTCGTGGGTTGCTACCATTTTACCAAAAACCAGCTATCGACGATTCACAAACACGTCTACATCTGCGATTACTGATCATTTAATATTGTGCAGTATTTCTCGTGAAGAGAGATTTCTAATTCGACACTCCCACGTTCACATCCGATTGTCCATTCAGTGTACAAAAGCAGCGCAATGCCCATAAATTCATGGTTAATCTAAACGCGAGGAAGGAATTACCCTTATTGCTACGATTCTGTTGAAAATTAAGAGGTAGAGAGCACAGTTTTTCTGCAGCTTCCCTTCCAGAAGAGCTTCTGTATTGTACACTATGTAATGTCCTCAATTCGATCGTCCTTAACTCAAAAATGTGTCATTAAACCTTCTATTGTTTTTTCTCGCTACGAATTATCACGCTGTATACGCTACTCTTCTTTGTATTTCAATCCTCTATATATAATTCCAAGGCATCATATTTTCTTTTGAGATCTTCTTGAGTAACATATCTGTGCTTTTACGTACAGATACAACACGACATATCTTTGTTTACGCATTATATTTACCGCTTCGCAGAGTCGACTACTATACAGAGTATCCAACTCATATTGTGGGACATGTTTGAAGCGAGCTTCTTCACATTACCTAGACTTTGTAGACACATCCACGCTACGAACATTCCTTTGCAGCCGAACACTAAGTTGCAGATGCATTCCTCTGGTGTGCACCCTCAAAGGAAGTTATTGGTCAAGCGGCTGCAGTAAATCAACTAATTCACACTCTGCAACCGTTTCGTTACTAGCGTAGCTCTTCTTTAATACTATTAGTATATACATTAAGATGTGCAATTCTGTTATTGCGACATCTCTCTAACTTCTCACGACTTAGATAAATTATATCGCTTCTACGGTAATTACTACTTTAATTCGATGAATCACACTATCCTCTCCAAGTCCAATTGCCCCAATAAGAACTGCAGTATTACATCAATGAGAAAGAAAGAAGAGCGATCATAATGATTCATAGATCAGTCCAGTTCGCTAAACCAGCGAGGCTAAACTTGATTATTAGAGACAATAACACTCACACATGAGCTTCAAAATAAGAGTAGCCTTCTCGCTGTGGGAAGGAAGCGCGAAAGTCTATGCTTAATAAATTAACATCGTAAATCATACAAGTGAGGCTTGTACAACTTCTGAGTACCCTTATCTCCTACGACTTAATCTACTCAAGGACATTCGTAGTGTTTTTTGTGTAACGAGTGAATGGATGGAGGAGTGGGGATGAGAGACACTCGGAAACGGGATACTTATGGAGTACTCTTGTGTTTAAAGGAAAGTATTACTTACACCACACAGCTCTCTCTGCACAGAAATCAATCACCTTCCTACCATTCTCATTTTCTATTGACACCCCAAAGCCACCTGAACACGCTGATTTTGATGACAATCCCTTTTTTGATTACGCATTAATACGCATAGCCAACTCATGTGCCGCCCAAAGACTATCGTATAGTCGATGGAGAGCTTGCACTGATCAAGCCACAAATGACCAGAGACATTGCTATTCAGTATTTTGATCCGCGAAGAGAGAAGAAATTATCGTATCTACCTATTACAAGACGGATGCCGCATCAATATGACCGATACGTCTAGCAGACCACGTAAGATTAGCTTGACATTTTCAAACTTAAAAGAAATGTTGGATACCAATAATCTGCTAAGGATTCGTAGAATCGATACACCGACATATCAAGATGGATACTACCAGTGATGCAAGCTTGCAATACACGCGAACTAGGTCCACTACTGATTCATTAGATATTGTGCAGACTCCTATATCTCTTTTCACATCTATATCTGCTCTTCTTATCGCAACGAGCGCAAGCAGCGCATCCATAGTGTTCTTGCAACGGGAATCACTGACACAAGCTTATTGTCAGGCCTAGCCTTTACTTATAACCTTTAGTACCTCTTGCTATGATCACAACGAGCAATATACAAGATATATAATGCGCGCTATCTAAGATTATCTTAAGATAATGAGACGGAAAGTAGGGTTATTTTGGGAGGCGTGATTCAAGAGCGCGCGTGCTGCTACCGCTTACATCCATACAACTAGTATGTCCTATCGTGACATTGTCGCGAGTGGCTGACACAAGGACGTGGACGTTCTTAACAATTCGCGCTAGAGAAGAGTGTAAGAAGGTCCGTTGTACCGCTGGGAGTACAAGCGCACACTGGGTCTGCCGAGCGATAGGGCCGTGCATTAGCATTCCTGGCAAGAAAATAGATATTAACTGGAAGTAGCAGGGCCGAAGCCTGGCAAACTTAGACCTACCCGCCCTACTATATGGTCGAAGCGGAGCTACTACAGACACAGGAACTGAACTGACGTATGAAAGAGGTAGAATGTAGCTATATTACCAGCCATGACAACTCACGAAGGGGATATGAGTTTAGATATAGCGTATGGGATTCTATTGATATTTATGTCCGTTATCTAGACAGCGAGTGGGGTTTAGATTTGATAGGTGTTGTAACATTTATAGAGTCATATTAAGCTCTATAGTTCAAGATGAGTGTATTAGTGTAGGTTTATTATATGTAAATAGTGTTTCCTGGAGGATGAAGTGTGTGGGTTAAGTAGGAATGTAAACGCTAAGAAAGAAGTATAAGGACGCATCAAAAGAATTATGACGTTTCTATATCTTCTTCTTACGAATAATAATTTAGGTAGTATGAGATTGATTCAAAAGTGATTGTTAGTATTAATATCAGAGTGAGATAGCAGGTGATTTGTATATATATATTAATGTCTTATCTCTTGGTTTATATTCATATTTAGTATAATAATATGTAGATGGTGTTATTGTAAAAAATTTGAAGGGTGGAGCCTGACATATAGGAATATAGGTTAGTTAGAAATTAAGGGATAGATAACGTGCATAGAGTAGAAATAAGTTGTCATATTATATTATACTACTAAAAGTCTTATAATATTGCGTAGTATAATATATATATAAATTATATATTTGGGTTATTATATGTGATAGTATATATATATGAAATATGTAAATGATATAATAATGTTAAAGAGTAATTGGTATATATATTAATATAAGATAAGATATTGGCATCATGATGGTTATTAAAAGATAGAGTAGGTTTATATGAATAATAACGTAAATAAAGTAATATATAGTATAGTTTTAATAATTGTTTAGTAGTGAGAAGAATGAGGCAACAGTTCCATCTAATATGAAGTTATTATTGTATATATAGAATGGTGAACTATACTGAACATAGTTGTCTAATGAGGTGATTTTTAAAAGAATTTTAAGTATATTTTATATATGCCAGGAGGTGTAGCTAGGCTAAATAAAAGCTTAGTATAGTGATGAATTTAATAGGACTAAAGTTACTTATTAGAGTGCTAAGGTAGTTTACTGACAATATAGACGCTATTAGTTTACCTGTTGTATTAATATATTGTATATAATAAATATATATATATTAATGAGGACTATAGAGATCTATATTATATGTGGAAAAAGATAATATTAGTATCATGATGTCAATTGCTCAGTAATTGGACAATCTTGGGGCAGCTAGGATGTTGAGAAGAAATTGTAATTAATAAATGATGGATATAAGGAGACATATTAGTGAGATGATAGATATTGCTTTAACATACGTGTATATGATGGATATAAACGAGATATATTATATAATAAAATAAAATATATAATGTTATGAGATGTTTTTAGCTGACACGTTATGGAATATGTAATTTGATATTTAGATATGACTAGGGTTTTATATAAAGCGGATTGTATATATAAGTGAGCGATGATATGTGATTTGTATAAATATACGTAATATATATACCGGCTAGTGATATAGAGATCGTGAGTAATAAAAAAGTTGAGATGTGATCACTCTAAGTTTATTAATTAACGAATTATTTATTCTGATAGGATCATGAGAAATTGTGTGATGTTGGTAAGTAAGCGAGTAATAAAAGTATATGCTATAATAGGAGAGAGATGGTAGGGGTTTTTTGGATATATAGGTAGTGAGTATATTATTTGTGATTATGTATACCAACCGGTATCAGTACCAAGTGAGTATATAATATATATATATATATAATAGAACTACTATTTTTACATATTACATATTGTTTATTACCATAGTAGTAGTGATTCCGTATACGTACAGTCCCGTATGTAGAGCTATATTAAGGTTGGTAGTGAGTTTCTAGACTTGTAGTACATAAGTCCTTACTAGTATGGTGAATACAGAGGGGAGGTGAGTAGGTATAGGTATTATGACTTTTCTTATTTATCGTACTTTATGTATATTAGTCATATAGTTTCATCATATACTGCTTCTGTTCCGATTTACTCTTAAGCACCTTTTATACCTATACCAATCTTAGTGAGTTAGATGAAAAAAGGTTAGATTGAATAGAAATATTATATATAGAATTAATATTATATATATAGATATTAATAAATAGATATATATATTAATATAATATAATATATAAGATATAATAGTAATATATTTAAAATAGTAATATTAATATATATAGTATTATTATTAATATATATATATATATATATATATATAATACATATATAATATTAATATATATATATTATATATATATATAATAATATTATAATGAGAAATTAATAGATATATAAATATATATATATATAATATATAAATAAATGCTAAGTCTAATATATTAGAGCTTATTGAAAGTAAAATAATTATAATGCAATTAATCAGTTCCCAAATAATAAACTTTATAAGTATAAATATAATAAATTTAATACTTATATAAAAGCAACTTTATATATTTAATCTATATTTATATATTGTATATTAACTTTATATTCCAATGTAATACCTAAAAATGACTTGATATATATATGTTAAAATTTTTAAAATAATTTTAAAATAAAATATAAATCAAATAAAAAACATAAATAATATAAATATTATTGAAATTATGTTACACTTTTTATAATATAATAAAAACAAGTATATCGATATGTATATATGTAGAGAAAGAAACGAATTTCTGATCTAGATTCTATTTTAATTTCAACCATAAGCCCATCATAAAGCATAGGAATGGCAATTTTATCAGATTAAGCTTTTCGAAATATTCCTTTAATAAAATAATAATATATATAAGAGATACAATACTGGTAGGACAGACGAACTCATCACATGCTGTACTAAACGTGACAACTTATTACACAAAAAGTCTATAATATATAAATTAGGAAAAGAAGTAATATGCAAACTGATAAAAAGGATTATATAAAAAAAAAAGTTAAGGTTCACCTCTGAGCACTCTTCTGACATACATATGGAAAATCTTTTGGAGTGACCCAGAATAGGAGCGAGATCTACTCATCTAGCAGACCAATTATTTTTATAATATAAAGAAACCCTTAAAAGCTTATAGATAAAACGACTTTACTACCCCTATAATTAGAAATGTATTTAATATTGGCGAGTACTTATAACATAGAAAAGAATTTTAATCTCAAATGAAATCAAGGTGTTTTGTGTTTTCACTACTCAAAATAATCGTTGCTGGTCTTGGCTGCGGTCCAGCATCTGTACAAATACACGACAGAGGTGTTAATAGTACTAACGTACTTATTTTTTAAGAATATATATATGATGAGAAACTACCTTAAAATATGATATCAATTGACTATGCGAATAGTTGAGTAGTAAAAATTTATGAAGACTATTTATTAGGTAAATAGAGCGAGTAAGGCGTTTAGTTCTAGGTGGAAAAATAATGGTTTAATATCAAAATAATTTAATGGAGACAATAAACATATATCTTCAAATGAGAAATGAGCTATTTTTATACACTACTAACTCACAAATAAATTACTATATAGATAATTATAATATATTATTTCTTAGCTCTTCATTTACGATCAGCTGAATTAAGTATATAGATGAGAGAGATATAGAGAAGTAAAGAGAGAGAGAGGAGAAGAGAGAGAGGAGAGAGAGTAATAGAGAGAGAGAGAGAGATGATGAGTGAAAGAGAGGAGGAGAGAGGAGAGAGAATGTACCTAGTATAGAGCTCAGAGAGAGAGAGAATGAGAGGGCAATATATAATATATTTGATTTCTATATCTTAAAAATAAACTTCTACTATATGCTTAGTAATTTTTACTTCGTTGCTCAAATGAATAACAATGTTAATTGAGGGGGAGATTGCACGGAATGTAGAATTCATATTTTCTCAGATCTCAAAAGAACAATATAAAGTATAGGAATATTGAGAAACAAGGTAATATTAAGAATGAAAATAGTATTTTCGGTGTACAAAAAATATATTCAAGTTGGGAGCTTAAACTTATTGTATATGGCCATAAGTATTGATATATATTAATATTTATATATATTTAATAAATTAATAAAATACTAAAACAAAAAGAGATATGAAATAAAATTGCAAAAGAGAATATTAAAACGTACCTATTTAACGTTATTGCAACCAATATTCCATTTCCATATTTCAAGTAGTGAGTCATACTAGAACCCCACATAAAGTTATAGCTACAAGCTATTTTATGTCTTGTAAACAATGGTTCAAATTAAAAGTAAGATCTTTATACTAGATAATTACAACTTAAAGAATAGGAATAAAAAAAGAAGTAAGATCACTCATATTAATCAGTACTCAGAGATAAAAGTTAAAATAAAGTAATATAAACGTCATATATATTATACTTCAAAACATTGACATAATTAAAATACTCCTTTATAAGATAATATATCATTCTAAATATACTAACAAATATTCAAATAAATTTCTATAAGTATCTATAAGTGCAAACATTTGAGAGTTATCACTTAGTATCTGGTACGAGAGATACTGTTTCCTAGTGATTATTGGTATATATATATTATGAGTATGTATTTATACTATAAGTTATGCCTACCTATCTAACACGATAAGAATATTACGCTCTCTCTATATACTGATAATAAGGAGGTGCTAGTAATATTGTAAT
>JABUQX010086328.1:0-30491 GCA_015478945.1 Trachelipus rathkii | reverse complement strand
TCATGTATTTGGGGTTAGTGTGACCCATGTTTGCTGGTTCTTTATATTGGGTTACGTGACCCCAGCTGACTTGTTCTTGTATATTGTAAAGTTTCTGGTCTTAGCATTGTAAGTCCACTATCATCCTCATTTTTTTCGTTATTTGTGATATATTAAAGGCGTTGTCTTTAACATCACAACAGATATGTCTTTGTTATATCCTCTTATAATTGTAAATCAATGTTAAACCCCAGCTTGCGTTTCTCTTTTTATGGCTACTAAATTAACATTCGTTTCCAGGATACCTCAACGAGGCGTCCACAGACGGTGTGCACGAACCAGGAGGGTAGCAACTCGGTTGAGAGAAGTACGGATTTCCTAAATTAACATTAGAAAACCATTATGATTCTAAAATTGGGAGAAACATGGGTTAAGAATTTTATTTAAAGGGAATGAAAAGGAAGTTTAAGGATGTGTATGCGCCACACCAGGGTAGGCTACTAGATGAGAAAGTCGAATTCTATTAATAGTTACAGAATTGTGTTAAATGACGTTTTTAATTGAAATTCAGTGATTGTTTTTCAGTATAGACCCAAAGATTTCATTAGATTCCGGCCCGAGCACACACCCGCGTAACCATTAAATACAAAAAAACAAATTTTAACTCTCAATAAAACTAGACCTTTTTCGATAAAGCATTTAATGTCACGCGTGAAGAGTGTGCAACTTAGAACTTTTGTAAAAGTAACGATTTCCTAGAATGTGATGAGCATTAATCAACAAATTATTTTAATTCGTGAGAATTAATTTCTTAACGCGATTTTCAGCATTTGAAAATACGCAGAAATAAGGGTGGTTTCAGTGAGAGAGGGGCAATTCAAAAGCAGGGGAAAATGTGGTGTGTGTGTATGAGAATTAGTCGTTAGGGTGATCGTAGAATTACTTTTTAATGAAAATTTCAAATTATTGTATATACCAAATATTTCATTGGAGTGTGTTGAAACCTGTTTAGAGTGTGAGAGAAGAATTCTTAGACTTCTCGACACTAGAGAGAATGTGAGCGCTTTTGCTTAAATACAACACCAATAACTTTCGTAAAACACATTGAGAGAGTAGTCTGATAGAACTTTTATTAAAATTACGATTTTTCCTAAATTCAACATTGGAGAGTAATTTAGGGGCAGACTCACAACCCTTGGCTCTTCAAATTCAAGCCGGACGCGGAACGCGCCACGACACACACAAAGTTTTAACCAAAGGTGTATTTTCAGCATTTGACAAAACAATGTGTTAATAATAAGTTTCATATAAATGCAATTTCAAAAAGCCCAGAAAATTGGGGAATAATAAAAGAAAGAGATCTAAATTGACCGTTTTTTAATTGAAATTTCATATTGTTTTTATATACCGAAAATATTTTTCTTTAGTTCTGAAAAAAACTTTGCAAAATTTTTGACTTCTAAAAATTTCAATTTTTTCATCAAAGTTCAAAATTACAAATTCTTAAGAACTCTTAAAAGACGATTTTTTCCTAAATTTCACATTTTGAATTATTTGTAATCCTAAAATTGAGTTTTTAACGGTTTTCTCAGCATTTGAAAAAAAATAATGTGTTTCATCTAAATGCAATTTCAAATAAGCAGAAAAGTAATTTATTAATATTTTAGGGTCTTAAATTGACGATTTTTTAATGAAATTAATTTTGTTTTTATATACCAAATTTATCATTAGTTGTGAAAATCTGTGTTTAATAAAAAATTTGAACTTCTAAATTACGCTTTTTTCTTAAATTTTCAATTACAAATTTGAGAACTTCTTAAAATTTTTTCCTACAATTTCAAACATTTGAAATTTTTAGTAATGTCTTAAAATTGAGGTTTTTAACGGTCATTTTCAGCATTAAAATAAATAATTGTGTTTCATTGAAGTGCAATTTCAAAAAGCAGAAAAGTAATTGATTAATAGTTTAGAGATTTAAGGTTTTTGAATAAATTTCAATATTTTTTAATACTGCAAATATTTCATTAGTTGGAAAACCTGTTTTAATAAAAATTTAACTTCAAAATTACGCTTTTTCTTAAATTTATTAATAAGAATTTAAAAATTTAAAAGTACGTTTTTCTAAATTTCAACATAAAAATTATTTTTTTTAATTCTTAAAAATTAAGTTTTAACAGGATTATTGAACATTTGAAAAAATATGTCATTTGAAAAAATAATGTTCAAAAAGCAGAAAAGTGATTTTATAAAATGTTTCTTATGTTATAAATTGACGTTTTTAATGAAAATTTCAAATATTTGTTTTTTATATAGCCAAATATTTTACATTAGTTTTGAAACCTGTTTTTAATAAAAATTTAACTTCTAAAATTACGCTTTTTCTTAAATTTTCACATTACAAATTTAGAACTCTTAAAAGTACGATTTTTTCTAAATTTCAACATTTGAAATTATTTGGTAATCTTAAAATTGAGTTTTTAACGGTATTTTCAGGCTTTTGAAAAAATAATAGTTTCATATTAGAATGCAATTTCAAAAAGCAGAAAAGAGAATTTATTAATAGTTTTAGGTGTCTTAAATTGAGGTTTTTTAATAAAATTTCAATATTTGTTTTTATATACCAAATATTTCATTAGAACTCTTAAAAGTACGATTTTTCCTAAATTTCAACATTTAAAACTTACGCTTTTTCTTAATTTTCACATTACAAATTAGAACTTAAAGTACATTTTTCCTAAATTCTCAAATTTGAATTTATTTGGTAAATCCTAAAATTGAAGTTTTTAACGGTATTTTTCAGCGTTTGAAAAGATTAATTGTTTTATTGAAAAGAGTAAATATTCAAAAAATAGATAATATGATTTTGATGAATTTTTTAGGTGTTTTTAAATTGACTTTTTAATGAAATTTCAATATTTGTTTTTATATACCAAATATTTCATAAGTTGTGAAAATCTGTTTTAATAAAAAATTTTAACTTCTAAAATTACGCTTTTTCTTAAATTTTCACATTACAAATTTAGAACTCTTAAAAGTACGATTTTTCCTAAATTTCAACATTTGAAATTATTTGGTAAATCTTAAAATTGAGTTTTTAACGGTATTTTCAGCATTTGAAAAAATAATGTGTTTCATTGAAATGCAATTTCAAAAAGCAGAAAAGTGAATTTATTAATAGTTTTAGGTGTCTTAAATTGACGTTTTTTAATGAAATTTCAATATTTGTTTTTTTTTATATACAAATATTTCATTAGTTGTGAAACTCGTTTAATAAAAAATTTTAATTTCTAAAATTACGCTTCTTAAATTTACCATTACAATTTAGAACTCTTAAAAAGTACGATTTTTCCTAAATTTCAACATTTGAAATTATTTGGTAAATCTTAAAATTGAGTTTTTAACGGTATTTTCAGCATTTGAAAAAATAATGTGTTTCATTGAAATGCAATTTCAAAAAGCAGAAAAAGAGAATTTTTATTAATTTTTTTAGGGGTCTTAAATTGACCTTTTTTTATATGAAATTCAATATTTGTTTATTATATACCAAATATTTCGCATTAGTTTTAAAAACCTGTTTAATAAAAATTTATATCTAACTTCTAAAATTTCACATATAATTAAAACTCTTAAAAGTAGGATTTTTTCCTAAATTTCAACATTTGAAATTATTGTAATCTTAAAATTGAGTTTTAACGGTATTTGCAGAATGGAAAAATAAATGTGTTTCATTGAAATGCAATTCAAAAAGCTGAAAAGTGACATATTAATAGTTTAGGTGTCTTAATTTGACGTTTTTACTATCAAACTAGTTTCATCGAAATATTTGTTCTTATAAGTTCGTTCTACGAATCATTTTATTGTTGTGAAAACCTTTGTTATTAATAAAACAATTTTAACTTTAAAATTACCGCTTTTTTTAAATTTTACCATTCACAAATTTAGAACTCTTTAAAAAGTACGATTTTTCCTAACATTTCAACATTTGAAATTATTTGAAATCTAAAATTGAGGGAATTAACCGTATTTTGAGCATTTGAAAACAATAAGTTGTTCTTGAATGCAATTTCAAAAGCGAGAAAACGAAATTTAATTAAATAGTATTTAGGTGCTCTTTAATTGGACTGTTTATTTAATGAAATTTAATATTTTTTTTATATACCAAATATTTCATTAGTTGTGCAAAAACTGTTTTAATAAAATTTTAACTTCTAAAAGTTACGCTTTTTTCAATTAAATTTTATACTAGTTGATGGCATATAGCATGATAAGTACATTCTTTCCTAAATCTTTCAACATTTTAATTATTTATGACATTTAATTCTTAAAATGAATTTTAACGGTAATTTTCTAGCATTGGAAAAAAATATGTTGGTTCATTGAAAGCAAATTTCAACGATAAGCAGAAAAATGATTTTATTAATAGCTGTTAGGTATTCTTAAATTGACCGTTCTTTTTTTAATGAAATTTTCAATATTTGTTTTATATACAAATTAACATTAGTTTGAAAAACCTGTTTAATAAAAAAATTCTTAACTTCTAAAATTACGCTTCTTGCTTAAATTTCACATTACATAACTTTTAGAAAAATTATATTAAAATTACATTTTTCTATAATTATTTACCAGCATTTTTTTTTCCTTATTAATAGAAAATTTTCCTTATAATATCTATATTCTAGTTAAAAAAATACTTAAAAATTGATTAAAGGATTTCTAGGTTTGGTAATTATTCAGTCTTTTTGAAAAAAAAATATATAATATTCTTTTTTTTTATCCATATATAGAGGATGCATTCCCCATGTTAACAAAGCAGAAAAGAAGAAATTTGTCTCTGATGGGGTAGATACAGTTTATTATGTGTGAAATTATAATGAACATATTTTTAATGAATTTTACAATATGATTTATTTTATAATATATATCCATAAATATATTATATATTCATAATTAGTATTATAGTTAATAACTAGTTTATATAAAATTAAAATAATATTTAACTTTATCTTAAAAAAGTATATATATATACATTCTGTATGACAAATACATATTTCTATATTACATAATATCTCACATCACTCAGAGCTGACTTATAAAGAGTAATACGAATTTTTCCTTAAATTTCTAACAATTTTAGATAAATTATATTTATAAGTATAAATCCTCTGATAATGAAACATTTTAAAGATTTATATTTCGTGTACATATTGTGATAATAAAAAAATAATATTATGTTTCTGGAATGTACTCTATAATATATTCAAAAAAACTAGTAATATGAATTATAATCTTCAAATAGTTTATAATGAAGGGAATATATAAATTGACGTTATTTTTAAATATGAAATTTGTAATATTGTAATACCAAATAAACCAAATTATATATATCTAATTAAGTTATTTTTATGTTTCTGAGTATTTATTTTATTAATTATAAAACAAATTTATTTAACTATTTAAAATTAACTTACTGTTTTTATTATAAATTTTTCATATACTAATACAAATTTATAGTAACATCATTGAAAAATAACTGTAACCATATCCTAATCTCTTAATCTTCACAAACATTATTTTGAAATTTTTATTTCCTCTTCTAAATTCTTATTAAATGTCGTTTTTTAAACATATGCTTTTTTTTCTTAGACATATATTAATAAAATATAGATAATATAATATTTCTTTCATTTAAAATATGCATTGAGGAACCTTTACTAAATAAGTGAATTTTATTTAGTAATATAGTTTTTTAGAGTGATTCTTAATATTGTAAAATATACCGTATTGTGAATTTAATCTATAATATTTGTCTTTATAATATATATAATATCATATAAATAATTTATCAAGAAGTGTTTCGGAGCCTATAAAGACCTTAATTTATGATATTATATAAAAAAATTCAATCATTCTAATTATTTATCGTTTATCTCATAAATTTTTTACTTATACATATTACGTATATACTAGAGAACTATTTAAAATTAACAATTTCTAAATTACTCCATTATGAAAATATATTTTTTAAATTCTAATAAATGGTAATTTTATTTAACGGTATTTGCTCATGAGCATTATTGAAATAATAAATATATTATGATATATATAGTATATATTATGTATTTTATTGATATATACCAAAGAGTCAGCCCAAAACTACGCACGGCAAGTAGCTCCTTTATATCTAAGGAGGGGTCTTGCATACGAACCTCAGAAGTTCTAATCATAGGAGTAATTACGTTATTATAATTACGAGAATTTCATGGCACAGACAGCAGGCGTGTTTTGATTATTTAGCCAAATATTTCATTAGTTTGAAAACCTGTTTATTAATCAAAAAAATTTTAACTTCTAAAATTACGCTTTGCCCCTAAATTTTTCACATTACAAATTTAGAACTCTCTTATAAAATAACGTTTTATGGTAGGGCGTAAATTACCAGTTCCAATACACATTGGAAAGAGATAGAGCGCCATTCTAATGTTGCAGAGATTTAAAAAATATGAAGTTAAATAAACACCGAAAATTAGTCGTTTTTAAAAGGTAGCGATTACGAGAAATGAAAGGATAGAGCGACCAGTATGCAAAAAGGGCAAACTAGCAATAGAGAGAGATTTATCAATATCAACAAAATTAATAAAACTCAGTGAACCGGCACAGCACCTGTTCTTTTAAATTGTCTAACCTTTTGAGGACGACTATAATAGAAAGTGTCGGATATGTGTACCGAGGTTTATAATTAAAGTCTCCTTCGAGCACCCCCATATAGCTCCATTGCGTTGGTGGAAAAAGTACCCCTGGTATGTTATAAATATTAAAAGAATATATTTAGCAACACTCGTACAAAATATATCCTCTTCTCTGTCAAGTTATCATAACGAACTATATGTGAAAACTTGAATATATGACCATTAAAAAAAGTGTACCTCTATAATTAATTTCTTAAATATTGTTCCTACTTATGTGTGACTCAGACACTCAGCATTCTCAGGGGAAAAATCAAGATGTGTGTGTAAGAAATGAAACTATTCTAGGAAAACGATATGAGAGCATTATTATTAACTAAATACAAAGGCGGATGAGGCCCATAATTGTATAGAGTCTTTTTTGAACCATTATTCAATATTTGAGAAGAGAGACACAAATTTTTAAGAATAATGCCAGTCTAAAGCAAAAGTACAGGAAACTCCTAGTTTTTCTTATTGATAGTGGTCTCTGCGGTGCTCTAAGTCTTAAGACACCTGTTGTTTTCTATGATTGTTAGGTGATCCAAAGACAAAATTTTATTATATTGTTTGTGTTTTATTTTTAAGGCCTAAGCCAGATAGCATTAGTTTCATGGTCTATAGCGAGATGAAAATACGATGAGCTGAGGTATATTTCTCGAGATTACGATAGTATTGGACTTTAGGCTAAAGTAATTACCGCTTTTCACTTATAAGGTAATTTTACATTACAAATTTAGACCTTCTTAATAGTACTGAATTATTTCCGAAGTAGGTGTCAAAATCATTTCTTGCAGAAAGTGTGTTTAGTATTTTAAAGAACGTGGAATGTTTATAAACACTAAAGGGTTTCTTAACCCGAGTATCGCAACCTTTTCCGAGCCAGAGAAAAATATATTGTTCTATTTAGTCACAAAGTGCCAAATTTATCATAACAAAAAGCGGAAACCAAATAAGAATGATCGAAGTGATATAAATTAGGATATTAGAGTAGAAGTGGTCAAATTCTAGAGAGTAATAAGAAGTAAAACAATAGATTAGAAAATCGTAGTTTGATAAGTAGAATAGTATAGAGATAGTTGCTGATGTCGCTATAATATCGGACCATCATGAATTGTGTAGTTTGAGAGGAGCTTAGAATATAGCACCTTTGTTAATGAGAAAAATTTCATATATAAAAAACCATGTACGGGAAAAAATATACCAGTCTAGGAGATATTGTATCAGAAAATACTTGCGAATGTAAAACATTCCTACTGTAATTGAGCAGAATAAAGGAAGAAAGATAAGCCCTGCGTCCTCCATTCAACAATCAACCTGAGTAAATTTGTATGACTTTGCAAAGAAAACTTAGAGGCGATTAAGTGAGAGAACATTTCTGTTTAAGAGTAAGAAGATGGAGGTGGGAAACCCCAAAGGAGGTAGTATTATGAGAGAGCCAAATTTTTGAAGATGACGCGTAAGCATAATTACGCTCTGGTCTAATATGTATATATTGTTCGAAATAAAGAAGATCAAAGCAGCAATTCATCCATCGGAATGAGTATCCCTTAAGGATGTATTTATAACCCAGTGCGAACAATAAAACCTATTATTTGAAATATATTCAGTACGGAAATAATTGTGATTTTATAATGCTCATTTCGCAACAGATAGACTTCGAGAGCTCCAGAAAACCGCTTTGTAATAAAATATAACTGTAACCTTCACTAATACACTTTATCGAAAAAAGATGTATATCCGAGATTTCCTAACTATGATTAAGCATAAATAGAGTACGAGTTGATGATCAGGTTTCTACTATATCTGGACACATTTCAATTGGTGATGTATTCGACCACATTCTGAAGATTGAGTTTTTAACAGTTAATCTTTCAGCCTTCATATGGAAAGTAATAGAAGGATCATAATGCGGCTTTCTATTTGTGTGATATCTATGAATATTCTCACACAAAGTCCAAAACAAAATCATGAAAAATGAATTTATATATATAATTATTAAGTTATATTGTATTATACTTAAATATTGATACGTTTTTATATAAATTATATTAATATTTGTTATATTAGTTACATTATACAAATATTCATTATTGTGAAAAACTGTTTTAATAGAGAATGAAGTTTTAATTGAAATACGCTTTTCGAAGTTTCACAATGACATAATTTAGAACTCTGTAAAAGTACGATTTTTCTAAATTTAAGCATTTGAAATTATTTGGTAAATCTTATAGATTTGAGTTTTAACGGTATTTTGAGCATTTGGAAAAAATAATGTGTTTCTATTAAATGCAATTTTCATAAAGCGAAAAATATCGATTTGCTATAAGCATAATTTAATTGGTTAATTGTATGATTTATATATTTATGATTGCTTAAAAATTGAACAATATCTCATAGAATAATTATTTAATATATAGTATCAAATTTGTAAAATACTCTTTTTAATCAAAAAAAATATTTTCTAAACTTTCTATAATAACCATTCTTATAATTTATACACATTATACAATAAATTTATAGTAAATCTTTAAATAAGTACGATTTCTAAATTTCAACATTTGAAATTATATATTTGTTAAATACTTAAAATTGTAAGTTTTTATAACGTATATTTACAGCATTATTGAAAAAATAATAAGTATTAATGTGTATTTCATTAGACATGCTCACAATTATCAATAAGCAGAAAAATAGAGAATTATATATAATAATTTGTTTAGGGTATAAAATTGAGCTGAGTTTTATAATGTAAAATATTTCAATAATATTTTTATATAATACTAAAATTATGAAATTTACTTTTTTCAGTAGTTAATAAAACATGATTAAATATCCCTTTTGTTTACTTCTGAAATTGCGCGTTTCTTAAATGTTAGCACATACGCTTTGCAAATTTAATAATAACTCTTCAAAATTTACATTATCGCGCCTAATCAATTATTCTGCACTAGTTTGATTAATTATTTAGGTAATTCTTTTAAAATAATGAGTTATTAACGGTTATTATTATCTAGAGTAATATTTATGTATGAAATAAATAATTGTTTACTAATTATAATACAATGATAAGCAATTTATAAAAGCATAGCAAAAATGCGTATATAATATCTAATATATATATTAATAATAATATCATATAAGATATTTAAGTAGTCTTAAATTATGACGTTTTTTAAATGAATAAGCAATATTTGTTTTTATATTATATATATATTATATATAATTACCTCAAATAATTAAGTATGAACACTATTATGGTAGAAGATATAGTTAAAATCCGAACGTATGGAAGGGGGCAAGCATGAAGCACACTTTAACAACATAAATATATAACTCCTGGCGATGAAAAATATCGGCCTTTCTCGAAATTTTTACATTACCAATTCTTAAGAACTCTAAAAGTACGATTTTTCCTAAATTCTTAAATTATTTTAAACATATATTTCTTTTTAATTTCCTTAAAATTGTGCGGGCCACCTGCCTTCCTAACTATATTGTATGAAACTCTCAGGGAATAGTCTCTATGCGCACAGGCCTTATCAAAATGTAATCACGGCAAAAGGCATAGACACCTGAGAGAGAGAAGAAAAGGGAAAGGATTTTGAGTCAATTTAGACACAAAGTGCCCCCTACAGATTTTTTCCAAAGAAGACGCTGAAAGAATGTAGAGAAGGTTGAAAATAGATTGAGCCGAAGAAGATATTTGGCCTTTTTTTCAGATTTTGGAGATAATTTATAGCTTTTCAGCAACAGAATCATTAGATCGAATAAGGGAGAAGTAAATGCAGCATTTACAGAAATAGTTTTGCTGAAAGTAAGATGTTTTTTTATGGCCAAAATATTCCATATGAGTCTCTGGTGATACTCTTCAGCTAGTGGAGATATCTCATGAGTAGATTAAGGTCTGTCATCTTTAACTTCGCTCTTAATGATTCCGAAAGTCGCTTTGCTCTAACGTCGTCAACCCGAGTTTTAAAAATATTACACACTTCGCTAGATATTCTCAGATCTTTTTTGTATAATTATTACAAGATATTGTGATAAGAATAGAACGTATGAATTTTGTTCCAATCTTAAATTTTGCACTCTTTAATCACGGCAGCGATGATGCAAATCTAGCATCTAATACTGAGACTCATCCAATAAACGAGAAACGTCGATTATTATAATAAGCAAAGATACACCATACGGACCTAGTCTCTTAGCCTAAATGGCCAGAAGAAATTCAAGTAGTCTATATCGAGGATCCTTATGATTATCTTGTAAATGTAGACGGAATTATTTTTTAGATACGTAAGAAGGGGATCATGAAACTCATTTGCTCATTCCTCATATACCAATCAATACAAATTACTACAGATTCCTCTATTCTCTGATAAATCGGTCAGTATAGTACAAGACAAGTTTCTAACCATATGATCGGACTATAAAACCAGGCTCATTTCCTTTCACTATATATTTAAGTTTATTCTGTTTCAGACATAGCCCAGCAAAGCCCTCCGGCACTATCGGCCCCAGAATACATGCATGCCAGAAATTACACTACAGCGAAATTTCAACATTTGATAGAAGAGCTAGATTTATGTGAAGAGATTATTAGCTTAATTTAAATTATATGATATGAACAGTCAAATTATGTTCAAAGCGGGTTTTTCTCTATAGTAAATGAAGCAAGTAAGAAGGTGTATTATATAGAGAGAAGGAAATAACTATCGTGGAGGCTGAGTGCTGAATAATGACAACCATATTAGGTCCCAGTGTGAATTTCTCAAAGAAGAAGACTGGAAGAAGTCTGCGGATATCGATATACGCTGGTGTCAAGAGTGTGGTGGTGCCGTTTCAATAATTGATCTATTTAGGTTAAATACTCGCAAGAATCGTTTCAATGTTATATGATGCTTTTTATATGTTAAATATCGGCCCTACACCTCCACACTAAAATCAGTATGATGTAGAACCAGCCATATGCTCTATGTTCAGATGATATGTCGCAGCATCTGATATAATACAACATTTAATTATCCAGTCTAAAATTAGAGCGACCTCAGTATTTGGATGAGAAGCAGTAACAGTCCTTTTATTTCATCGCTGAATTGAACAAAATTAAGTATAATAACTGATATATCAGTACCAAGGGAAATTTCCTATGACATTCAGACCTTTTGAAATTTTTTGCGTGATGAATAATTAACATGTGAGTTTTCTATTTCGGGTATTTTCAGGGACGTTATACAAAAGATAAGCGACGTAAGCACAATACTGCATATTGAATAATTCTGATATTTCAAAAGGCTGGAAAAGTGGGAATTTATTAATATTAGTTGTCTTTTAAATGTGGAAGTAGAAGATGGTATTGAGTATAGAGATATTTTAAGCTAACAGATATCATGTTTCATAAGTTAGGAGATTCAGTAAGCATATCTCGAGAATCGATGTTGAACTTAGGGAAACTCTATTTTTTATTGTAAATAAAAATTGGTAATCTGAAATATTGACCCTCTGAGTTCCCTTAGTGCAAACAATAGCTTTCCACCCACACTTTATAAAACAGTTGTAGAAATTACTTGAAAATAAGTTATTAGATGTGGTATACTAGATAATTAATACAACCAAGTTGATGAGGAGATGATATGCTTGTAATTCGATCTCGTTATATGTAGGTTGCAGTTAACAAGATACAAAAGGTTAAAGAGGTGTTTAGGAGGTGAGGGAAGAGATGGTATTCACGGATAGTAGAGTGAGATTGTAGCTTTGGATGGTAGTAAAGCTCCAGTATATAGATAGGGCTGTCCCGCTTGCAATTGTGCAAACCTTTCGTAATAATAACACAGCAGAGCACACACGACACAAAAACAAATTAACTAAGCAGACAGAGCAAGCAATTAAGTTAAAAACAAGATGTGAGATATTGTTATTATGTTAAATTTATTTCACATTGCTTATTTAAAAAACATTTTTTTAATAGTCGTAATTAGAATGATTAAATAAGTCCAAAAAATTCTATAATTTGACTGAGAATAAAAATACCTGAAAATATGAAAAAGCTATTTAATAGAGTATAATATAAAGAACGTTCTAACGCACTCCTCAAACAACACCATTTACCGCCTATACAATTACTTTAAAATGTTACTATAAAACAATTACCCATATTCGTAAACAAACAATTTTAAAAACCTTACATATTAGTAAGATAATGTTAAACGATATATTATTTCATAAATGTGTACTAACAAGTTAGTACGCAAATTATGTGGTTGTTGTCAATATTATATACGAGAATTGGTAAAGAATTAATATTACGAAATAATATATAAATCACAAATAGAAAACAAAACTAATGGAAACTATAAGTTCAATTAAAGACAGTGGACCATGAAAAATTATCCATAAAAAAGCTCAAGTAAACATATACTAAGAAATCTACGTTATGTCACATTGAATTCAACTGGTATTAGACTTCTAACTCATTGAATGGTACTATATCATAGAAAACTATTAACTAATTTTAATAGTTTTAAAACAAATAATATTACCAAAACAAATAGCTTTTTTTATATTATACTGGGTGTATCCAACTTGTCTTTAGAGAAAAATCATGTTTATATTATAATACAGAAATAAAATGTTTTAAAAAAACATCTACATATAAATACCGATCTATATTCTTTATAGAAGCTATCTTTCAATGAGATTCAATATAGAAAACTTATTTACTAAAAACATTTTGGATATAGCTTACCTCTAAATCAGTTAAAAATGTAGAAGCTTTTCTGTGCATTTAACAAATAATTCCTATAATATATATATATGAGAAGTTTATCTTAATTTGTATATTATTTACAGTATTGTAATATATACTATAAATTATATTAATTTTTTTCATTGTAATACAATTTCAAAAGCGAAAAAATTGAATTTTGAATATAATTAATAGTTATTTATGATGTTCTTTAAAACTATCGATTATTTATTATATAATATATTCCAATATAATTTTTTATATTATTATAATAAACATAATAAATTCTTAAATTATCGAAAATACTGAAAAATCCTGTTTTAATAAAAATTTTTAACTGATATAATCCATCAAATATTACTGCTTTTTTCTTATATAATAAAATATTTAACTAATTATACGAATTTTAATAACTCTTAAAATACGAATTATTTTATCACTATAAATTTCTAACTATTAAAATTTATTTTATTAATTTCTTTAAATTTTCCTGAATATTATAACACTCAAGTGGGAGATCTATTTTACTAGAATAAATTAATCATTCTTGCAATATCATTAAAATGTGCAATTTTGCAACTTCACTATAGAATAACGAATATAGATTATTATATAAGTAATACGTGTATAGGTAATCTTTATATAATTGAACTGACTTTTTAATGAAAATCAACATATTTATGTTTTTAATATATAATACCTACAATAAAAAATATTATATACATTTAGTTTTATATTGACTATTTTTATCTTTGTACATTTTAATAAAAAAAATTAATAGGTTGGTGTCAGACCCTTTTGAAATGTCTTTATTTGACTTTATATTCATAATTCACATCGATGTTAACCTCAAATAATTCGTAGAAGAAATACTTATAAGTCAAGCACACCAATCACGATTTTTACTCAGATAATGTCCGTATAAATAATCATAATTTATATACTATAAATATTAAATTTATAGTTATATAGTATCTATTTTGTATATTATAATAGATTAGTAATCACAATATATATATATATAAATATATATATATTATAATAAATTCTCTTATATAAATAATTAGTAGAGCTTATATTATAATCTAGGTATATTTATTCAGTCAATATTTGAAAAATAACATAAGGTTTTCATATATAAATTGACTCCAATATTTCAAAATATAGATAGTGAAATAATAGAGAATTTAGTATTATAAGTTTATTAGGGTTAGTTCATTTAAAATTGACGTTTTATTTAGATTGAAATCAAAAATTCATGTTCTATTACAATATTACTATTTGATAATTCTATTTCTGAGTTGTAAATCTGAAACAGCCATAATGTTATTTATTTAAATAACAATAATATTTTTACTTCTAATAAAATATATATACTTTTTCATTATAAATATTTATAATAAATATTTACAATTTATAATACCTATAGAACTCTCTATAAAAAAGTACGATGTTCTATAAATTCAAAATGTGCAAATCCTTACTTTGTAATTCTTTTAAAATGGTTAGTAAGTTTTTTAACGGAATATAAACAATACATCCGCACTGCTCTATATATACTTAAGTACAATCAAATCGGCGTGTTTCATTTGAAATATACTATAAATCGTAATAACATATAAAGGCAGTAAATAAATAGAATTTCATAATCTGATTAGTTAGGGTTATCTTAAAATTGACAGGTTTATCTTTTTTAAATGAATTTTATATAAATATTTATTTTAATTATATATACCATGAAGGATTCCATTTTTATACGTTTAGGTTAGGAAAATAACTATATGTGAGTATAAATAAAATGAAAGGAATTTGTCATAGGTTACAACAATATGATGAATATATTAGTATCTTTTAACGGCATTGTTTAGATGTGCCTGTGCTGTAGAAAATATAGCAGTGCAACAAATATGCAAAAGAAAATAAAAAGTTTTGCATTAGAAAGATAGTAGTCAGCAAAAAGGATACTAAAATTTTTTGAGATAATTTAATCTGAAATTTGGCATGAAATCCAATCTCTCCGAATTATCAGATCAAAAAAGAAGAAAACTCGGGTCTTTTCTTTTCTCTTTTCCTTAATTTGATACCTTTGATATAAAGCAAAAAGTACTTTTTATACTCTTTTTAAATAAAAAACAATTCTGTAGCCTATAAATTTGGTTAATATATTCACTTTATATATTTATAAACTAATATTTTCAAAATTTATTGATAAATAAATTATATAATAGCTTTTCATATATGAAATCAATTTCAATAAATAACTGAAAATGAATTATTTATAAATATAGTTATTTACACTGTTACTTTAATATTAGTATAAGTATTTTGTAATGATAATATATCTATAAATATTGATATTATATAAATAATAATTATTATCAATATATATTGTTGAAAAATACTCTTATTTTATAAATAAAAATCTTATATTATTCTAATGAACCCTTCTAGAAGTCACTGTTTCACTATTGAACCCTTGGAGGTCACTACTTCCATTGGATTTCTAATAATCTCAAACTAATTTATTGAAATATAATTTATTTGGATATCCTTTAAATTAGAGTTTTAAATACTACTATAGTAACTGTCAAATTAACAAATACAACATAGAATAAGATAAACTAATTATTAATAATGAAAAATATATATATATTCATTAATATAATATAATTTCATAAAAAAAAACTAAACGAGAATATTTAATAATAATATTATGTTTATGATCACTAATTAATATATACAGTATACTATATATATTTATATGATTGAAAATTTCAATATTTGTTATATATATATATTTTATATACCAAATATTTTCATTAGTTGTGATCTTTATATGTTTATAATGAAAAAAATAATTCATTATAACTATCATTTAAAAATTATTACACTATAACAGAATATTTAAACTCTTAAGTAACGATTTTTTCTAATTATAAATTTCATAACATATTTTAAATTATATATTTAGGTATAATTTATAAATTGATATGTATTTTTTTACAGGATATATATTTATCTATATAGCCATTTTGATAAAAACTACTATATATGATTAGAAAATAATTGAGGTTATTGCTCAATTTGTATTAAATATTTAGCTAATTTTCAAAAATTCGCAAAATAAAATGAATTTATTTAATATTTTATAGGTGTGTAGCTCATTTATCGTATTTGTAGTTATATAAAATTTCAATATATTTGTTTATTAATATATATATTATATATAAACCATATAATTATTAATTCAATTAATCTTTAGTTGTAAAACCTGTTTTTAATAAAATAAATATTTACTTATACTTAAATTATACCATCATTTTTCTTAAGTTATCATACAATATACTAAATTTTAGAACTACTTAAAGTTAACGATATTTTCTAATATTTTATAAATCACAATTGAATTTGTAATAGGCTTATATAAATATCTTAATAATAATATGAGTTGGATTATTTAACGTAGTTAATTTTTCAAGATATTTTGAAAAAATCAATGTGATTTCATTGAAATTGTCCTGAAAAGCTAATAAAAGCGAATTTAAGTTTAATTAATATTTTTAAGTGTCTATAAATTGATAGTATTTTTATAAGAAATTTCAATATTTTTTTATATACTCAATAAATATTCTAATTAATTGTGTATAAAAGCTGTTTAATAAAAAATTAGTAAATTTACTAAAACATGCAGCTCTATATTATTCTTAAATATTTTTACATTTAACGATATATTTATAGAACTTCTTTAAAAAGTACCAGCACTAAACCACAAGACCAACATTATAAAAAATATTTTTTATTTATATGCTTAAAAATTTTCTCTAATGATCGTATATCCGTAAACAGGGTATAAATTGGATATTTATTTTTCAATCATATATACGTGATAAAATTTTAAATGATTTTTTGTTGTCGTTGAATATCCAACTATCAAATAGAAGTCCTATGGGCAATACAGCTTGAATGTTGCTGAATGTCTGAATTAGAATATTCAAGTAATGTTATTGAGATTAGATCGTTAATTTGGATCCTTTCATATTAAATGAAGGTGGACACTAATGCTATCAATAATAGTTATTTTATATCTGTACGCATTTTTAATTTAAAATCTCTTTAAAGAGTTCAAGTGAAACAATATTGCGAGTATGGATTTAAAAAATGACCTAAAATTTTATCTTTCTTTGAATGATATTGTAGCAGTGGATTTTATATATTTATTACATATTACCTTAAAAAAAATTTTCTTCTCTTAAATTTTTTTCTTCGTCTTAAATTTTTTTTCTTAAATTGCTTCTCTATTTTTTTCTAAATTCATCTTTTTTCTCGATATTATATACCAATTTCAAGAGTTCGATATACTTTTCGTTGCTACTCTCTTTTGAGTAATTTCTTGATCCCTAGGGCTCATGTATGAAAAATAAAAAAATAATATGTTTAATCTTTCATTATAAATAGTAATTATTGTGCAAAATACTGTCAAAACATATTCGATGCCGGTAGCCCCGGTAAACTATTTAATACAACTTTCATTTTTTTTTGATGTATTGGCAGGGATACTAAAGAGTTAGTGATTGTGTATTATATGAATTAGAGTGTGGAAATTACAATAATAATTAGAAAGTATTATTTTTCCCAAATGAGAACTTTCTAGCTTTAACAAATCTTTTAAAAAAAATATTAAAGAAAACAACTTTTTAAAACTTAACGATTTTATTATGATTTTTTAAGTTCTGAATCGCAAACTCGGCTCTGTTTGAGTCAATCTATTGGCTATTTTTTTACTCATTTATAACAATTATAATTGATTGTTATGTATGACTTCCATTAAACATAAGTAACACGCCATGTCTCCACCGTATAAAGTATATCATCACTCATTTTGATGATTTTTTTAATCGCAAAATTAAATATACCCTTCATTCTTTAAACTAGATTTTTAATCTACATACGATTTGGTAATAGAATAAAATGTTGTAGTTTTAAACTAAGCAGATAGTAGCTCTCGAAAGACCATCTTTTGAAATATCAATGTCCATTTGAAATGCGATTTCAAAGCGGTAGATAGATAGTGGGATATATTTCTGTTGTGACTAGTAGTGTGGATAGGGAGTGATCTTAATAAATTTGAAAGTCTGGAAAATATCCTCGGTTACTATGACACATCTCTGAATATTCTTAACAGTCTATATCGTATTATAATCCTGATCTAATCGTTAGTGCGATTTATGCTATGAGACTCAGTGTTTAATTATTATTAAAAATTTTTTACAATACTTTCCTATTAAATTATCAAGCAACATATTTTCAAAATAATCTACAAATAAGAATTCTCAAGAGCGTTATTTAAGTAAAAATATTATCCTATTTTTACTAAAATTTTCAATACACTTTATGAAATATTAATTTTTAATAATATAAATATTTTGATGTTAAATATACATTAAAAATTGATAAAGCTATTGTGTCACACACTCTGCTGTATCTTTGTGCAAGATTTAGAAATGCTATGACTAATTCTCTACTAATATACTATCGAAATATGGAATATTTACCCACGGAAAACAAGCTAGTCAATAAATGAAGTGAATTTATTAAATCTTGTATCAAATGTTTATTAAGTTTCTAAAGTTATAATTTAATTGATAAAATTATATTTAATAGATTTGTATTTATATATATTACAAATAATAATCATTAATATATTTCTAATTATATTTAGTAAAGTTATTTAATCCATTTAATAAAAAATTTTATAATATTCTAAAATATTCACATTATACAAATTTATGAATTATTATTATTAATAAGTTAACGTAAAGCTCTCTACATTAAATTAATTCTAACATTTATAGATATAAATTTTTGGTAAATTTTAAAATTAGTAGATTTTTAATACTCTGAAATCCAAGGAAGTTGAAAATAAATAAGTGTTTCTATTGAAAATTCAGAATTTAGCAGAAAGTGAGCTGAAAAAGTATCAATTTTTATATACTAATTAATAGTATTTATATATAGTAGTGAGTGTTTAAATGTTCAAAGATTTTTATGTAATTAAAAATTATTTCTTAATATATATTGTTATTTTATATTAAATATATTATAATCCAATATAAATTAGTTACTAATATATATTATTGAAAACCTGTTTTTAAATAAAAAATTTATTAATTAATCTAAAATTACATATCATTATTATATCTTATAAGTTTTCACATATACTAAAATTTACGTATAACTTACTTTAATAAGTTACGTATATAATATTATCCGTAAAATGTTCAACATATTTTAGATAATTTAATTAGCCTTACCCAAAGTAGATTAACTATAGGTTATTTTTGTATGAGCATTTGAAAATAAATTTATATGTTGTTATCTATATAGAGAAAATAGAAAATTAATTAATAAGCATAGAAATATTTATGTAAATTCAATATTTAATTATAATTCGGTTACATTTAGAAATCTTATATAATATATAAAATTTATATACTATTATTTAATTGAATTTTCATACAATTAATTTTATATTTTATAATATACTAAATATTATTCATATTTCCCTATTAAGTTATTATATAGTATTCTAGTAGCATAATTTAGTAATATATATAATAAAATAATAAATATAATTTTTATTAACTTATCTCTATATTAATGACTATTTTATTACTTATATAAAATTTTATCACTATTTATATACATAAATTTTAAGATAACTTACTTAAAAAAGTACGAGAATTTTTTCTAAATATATTCATATCACATTTAATAATATTATATTAATAATATTTTGCTTAAATCTTTATAAATTGAGTATTTATTTTAAACTATATTAATTTTTAAGCATTTGATATAAAATAATAATGGTATATTCCTGAGGACAGATATTTCAAAGAATCAAGAAAAAGGAATTTAATATAATTTATTAATAGGTGTTTAAATTGAACGTATTTATAACATTGATAAAATTTCAATATTTGTTTATTTTAATCATACTCAAAAATATAAGTTAAAGTCCAAATAAATCGGACTGGCAAACTACTTGATTTTAAATAAACTGTAAAGTCAAAATAAATCTAACGGTCAAAAGTCCTGATGTGAACTAAATATAAAGTCAAAATAAATCGGACTGTCAAAATTTCTAATGTGAACTAATTATACAAAAATTTATCACAAACTAATCCAAATAACATACTGATCAGCGAATAAATTTTAAAATAACAAAATTTTAGCGTTACTAAAACTTACATAACATAACCTGAACAAAGAATATAATGAGTCACAACATACCTAATACACCTTAAGCACGAATAAATTTGCATTCACTAGCAATGTTCTTTTCTTATTAAAGGGAGAGTAACTTACATTACCTAAAAAAAACTCAAACTAACCCCACCTTAACAGCATATCAATGTAATAATATCGCCTAAACTAAAAAGTTCAATTTATAATACCTGGAAGAACCTAACATCATATTCCACTTAAGCATTTTTTTTCTTCTATTTTGGATTAATCATTTTACATTTCTAAGAGAATATTCTGCAGATCATCTTTTGTTACACACTACACAATCCGTATTTTCATCAACTATATTATATATCACTATATAGTATACATTATATATATATATATATATATATATTATATATATATATATATATATATATATTATATATATGTATATAGTAATTTCATATATATATAATATATATATATTATATAGTGATTTATATATAGTATATATATATATACTATATACTATATAATATATATATATATATATATATATAATATATGATATATATATAATATATAATATAGATAAATATATAGTATAATATATATATATATATATATAATCAATAAATATATAAAGGGTGTTCGACGTTAACATGTCGGACCCCACTGAAAGGGATTAATTGGGAGTCACAACCAATCAAAAACGTTCATATGAATAGCGTCCTATGTTACCCCTGTTTGAGAGTTACAGCACATTTACTGTCATAGGCATACAAGGTTGGTGAAATAAAAATAATAAGAATACGGATATGAACAATTATAAATTATCGTCTTAATACGTAAATTTATTTACGAGCCTCTAAGAGGCTCGTAAATAAATTTAATACTGTGAGGCAAATATCTATACAATGTATACCGTTCAATATTCAGTTTAAAGTATACCAACTAATGTGCGTACTTGTTTCTTCCAAATCATCAGTGCTCTGCCGTAATTTGGAAAAAAGTTTAAAGGTGTAAGGTTACCTACACCCTATCATCAATCGTTATAACCTGATAGTTCTTGATATAAGTACTGCACTATCTACCTTGTATGTTCGGTGATAGGATTTAACTTGTTTTTGACCTAAAAATGTGCTCGAATTGCATGACATGGCGGACATGCCATTTAATGTATGCGTCTTGCCGGTTGTAATTCCGCAGCAGCAAGACGTTTAAGCTAGAACCCTTTCCTTAATAGACTTCTACCGAATAAGAAAACCTTTCAAAGATTAGATTACACGCGTTACGCGGATAACGGGACATTAAAGCGAGCATCAGATGAGGAAGAAAAAAATACATGGAGCGACGGTTAATTGTGAGGAAACGAATTTTTAGGCACGTGAGACAATAAAGGGATAAGTGATCATATAGGGCTATTCTAGGCTCAGGCGAGGCTAGAAAAGGCTTGAAAAAAGTGGCCTCAGTTGGCACATGTGCAGCACTCCACTCTGGCACCTATTGTGGCGCACTCACTTGGCCACTCATTGGCACTCACTGGCATTTCATTGGCACTCACTGGCATCATTGCACTCATTGGCCACTCACTTGGCCACTCACCCTGGCACTTCAATCTAATACTCATAGAAATACTCAGTAGAACACTATAGAACATCCTAGATACTCCGTACGGTGATGGAGACACCAAAAGCTGTACCACAAGTATATGCACATCAAAGATGAACCGCTAAAGATGACGTCAATCAAAGATGAGTCATCAATAATGCCGAGTCATAAAAAATTGACCCATGAAGGACAAAGGGTTGGTTGTCAAATTGTGTTTTGTACGTGGGTGTATAATGTGTAAATGAAGTGCCTATGTGTTAATGTAAGTGTCATAGTGAAATGGCGATGTATAAGTGTCCTCATAGTGAATGTTGTGTATAAAGTGTAAGTAAATCGTGTGAGTGTAAGTAAATCTCCGTGTGTAAAATCTGTGGTTGAGTGTAAGTAAATCTGTGTGGTGCTGTGGTGTGTGCTGGTGTGCTGTGTGGTGTGTGTGTGTGTGTGTTGTGTGTCTATGTGTTCGTAAGAACAAGTTAGGATAGATCCAAACATACGTTCAAGTTAGGAACGAAATATGTGATGATGGACCGAGTGGCAAAAACATTACCGTGAGGCCAAAATATGACCATGATATCTGGCAAGCTTGAAAGAAAAAGGTCAATGACAAAAGGTAAAGACATGCAAAAAGGGCTAAGCCCTTAAAGGAAGGACAAAAAATTAGGGTGGCCAAAATTGACCCTGGATATGGGCATGCGTCAAGCCCGAAACTATCATGGTCAACAGTAAAAGACATCAAAAAAGCGCTAAGCCCCTCGAAAGGGTGGGTTCCAAAAAAAATACCGTGGGCCAAAAATCACCCATGGAAGATCAAAGGGTTTGTACTCTGAAAAAATTAGGGTGCGAGGCTATCGGTTTACAACGTGCTGCACGCAACCGTTTGGCGCCAACCCTCTTCGAAGGGTGCAAAATTAGGGTTGCCGTAAAAATTAGGGTTGCCAAAAAATTAGGGTCGGCAAAAATTACCGTGGCCAAACATGACCCATGGAAAACAAAGGGTTGGTCGAAAAACGTCTAGGCCAAAAAAAGGTCTAGGCCCAAAAAGGTCTAGGGCCAAAAAGGTTCAATGCACCCAAAAGGTCAATGCCCCAAAAGGTCAATGCCAAAAAGGTCAGGCCCAAAGTCAGGTGGGTTTTTTTTCGTCGGCTCAATGGTAGGCGTGGTTTTTGGGTGGGTTTTGCAGGCCTCCGCGAATGCCCGCTTCCTGACTTACCTTTATTATTAATCTGCTTACACCTGAAGAACCCACATATCGAGATTAAATCTAATGAGAAAGAGACTGTGGCATGGAAAGCTTGCTGAATAGATAAGCCTTGGTAATGATTATTTCTAAGGCGACTGCGTTGCCTTGAGCTCAAGTACATAGAAAAGGAAACCCAGATGAATTCTGTATGTACCACTCGTTTTTCGCGTACATTCTCATATGTAAAATAAAGAGAAGCCAATTGTAAAAGTCCAATATTTACGATCGTCATTCAAAATATTGCAGGGCCTAGCTTTTAGCCCTAAAATTAATTAAATAAAATAAAATCCTTTTTTTTCCTCAAGTACTCTGCTTATATATAATTTTAAAATTGTTAAAAATAATCAAAAAAAAATTATGGAATTTACGAAGGGGTACCTTTAATTTTTGGAAAATTTGTTGGCTGTTCAGGAAAATTTAGATCAATATAAATAAAAAATAAAAAAAATATATTCCTAAAAACTTAATTTGCCGTCCAATTGGCCACAAGTACTTTAGAATTTTTCTTTTTAAAAACCTACCAGGATTTGATTAAGTGAAGGTGAAAAGAAAAATCATCTACAGTGATAGAATTGTAACAAAATAAATTTTGGTGAAGCAATGGATTTCAATAGACGTAAATACCAGCATTATATAGTCTTCGAATTCAGCACTCACTAATCACTGAATGTCAGAAAATCATTTCATAAATATAAATAATATATCACTAATCAATCCTATTTGAGATATAAACTCGAGAAAATTATTAGAGTCGTTTATAATAAATAATACTGATAGTAGTATAATTATATATAAAGATTTATATGCTGATATTTTTTGCAGTCTTTTTTACATATTCGCTTGAAAAAGAGTCAAGTTAGTATAGATTTTTTATATGTTACTTATTCCATAATCTTTTTAATTGCTTGATTAATTATTATATGATGCATTTTTCTTTTATATATATATTATATATTATATATATATTACATATACTATATTACTATTAATATATATAATATATATATATATAATATATATATATATATATAGTATATATATAGTAATATATGATACTATATTCGCACTATTATTGTTAAATGGTTCTGCTGTATTTATAATGTGAAGTGCAACAATTATATTACTGTAAAGTAGGCGGACATTCATACCCTCATGTACACACATACAAAGCTCTGTAAAGGTGCCTCCTGGTGGTCAGGATTTGAACTATGATAACACTTTGAGTTTACACCAATCAGAGCTATGGGTGAATTTAAATATTGAGAGATGAATGGAGTGCTTGCCTTGAGGAACACTGCACTGAGAATAATTCTGTAGATAACCTTGAGGAGGGAGGCTGTATGTGCACTAGACAGTGTCCGATTATAATAATTTCGTATTGAGTTTTCCCATATATTAATAAGTCTCTGTGATGTATAAAATATTGATCAATTACCTTAATTGCCCGATTAGCATGCACTATAAACCATTCCATTCAAATTACTTGCAAACTAAACGATCGTGATCAATTATATTATACCTTTTATTATTCCAATAATTCTTAATCTTGCTTAGAATAATTCTGCGCACAAACAAACACACCCAGATATATATATATATATATATATATATAGTGTATATTATAATATATAATTATATATTATATACTAGATATATATATATATAGATGCTTAATATAGTATATATATAATATATATATAGTATAATATTATATATATAATACATATATATAGATATATATATATATATACATATATTATATTATATATTATATATATATATATTACTAGAATATACTATATATAACTATATATATATATATATATATATATAGATATTCATATATATAATATATATATAAATTACGATATATAATATGATATATGGGTGTTGTGTACCGTGTTTTTGTGGTGTAGGTGTGTGTGTTTGTTTGTTTGCGCGCAGAGGTATTCTAAGCAAGATTAAGAATTATTGGAATAATAAAAGGTATAATATAATGATCACATCGTTTAGTTTGCAAGTTATATTGAAATGGATGTTTTATAGTAGCCATGGCTATCAGCAATTAAGGTAAATTGAATTTCCAATTTTTATACTATCACAGAGGAATTAGTTAACTATACTGAATTATATATAATATATATATATATATATATATACTATATATATATATACTATAATAATATATAGATATAATATATTATATATATATATACTATATATATATAGATATATTTATATATATACTTATATATATACTATATATATATAGTATATATGATATATATGTGTGTGGTGTGTATCTATATATATATATACTATATTATATATTTATATATATATATATACTATATATATATATGGAATAATTATATATATATAATACTACTATATATATATATATTATATATAGATATAATATACTATTATATTATATTATGTATATAAGTAGATATATATATATAATATATATCATTATATATATTTCATATACCATATATATATATATACTAATTAGTATACTATATATATATATAATAATATATAATATATATATATATATATATATATATCATATATATACGTTATATATATATATATATAATATATATATATATATTATGTATATAGTACTATATATATATATATATACTTATATAGATATAATAATATATTAAACATATAGTAACTATACTAATATATATATATAATATATATATATATTATATATATATTATATAATAATATATATTAATATATATATATCTATATATACTTATATATATATATATATATATGATGCCAAATTGACGGGGTAGTATGTCAGTTTTAATTAATTAATTAAAATTGTATTTTTAATTAATATAGCTTCAAGGGATTTGCGTCTGATATATATATATATTATATATAAATATATATATATATATATATATATATTCTATAACACCACGTTCCTTTTCTCCCAAGACTATGAGCTGACGGTAAGGTGGCGACACATGCACTGTTAAATACACGAAAAGTAGCAGAAGAAAAATGACGCAAGTCGAAAAGAAAAACCAAGCCTTACCATCCCCTTTATACCCTTAATTGAGATAATAACTTGATATATACTATATATATACCCTATATATAAAGTATATATTACTATATATATAATATAATATATATAATATATATATATATATATATATATATATTAAGTATATGTATATACTATATACTGTATTATATGTGTATATATATATCTCTATTACTCTAATCTTATGCATAATACTTATACATACATACACTAAATATCGTTGTCAATTAAACACTGTTTCATAATTTATATCTCAAATATACTCTATAATATATAATTATATATTACTAAATATATCATATATATATATATATATTTATATTATAACAAACCAACGCATTAACTAACTTAACATCTTATAAATAACATTCACACTTCAATTTACTTTCTTTTACTTTAAAATCCTCAAAATACTTTCTTTAATGATCAGTTTTTCAGCACACTTATAATTTTTTTTTACTGTTTAAACCCTATATGTATTCATATGATTACTGAAAACTTACCCCTTCTTTTTTGATTCATTGTTTTTTTTTCTCATACTTTTAACACTAAATTAGAAACTCTCACATCTCTCTGTCTTAGTTCTTTTAATATCTGTTCACCTATTAATCTTTGTACAGAGCCAAAATATCTTTTTTGTACTTTTCAAAATTAAAATACCCTCCTTATGTTAAAAACTCAGCTTATTACAAAGCAAAATCAAAATATTTTAATAGTAACCCTCCCCGTGCAAAAACAAATTTATCATATCTTTTTATTACTTATAATTTAGATTTTAAAATTAAACAACAACTCCCAAAGAATATTTGCTTCTCAAAAAAAACAATATAATTCCTTAAAAAGTTCTTTTTATACGCCAAAATCTAAATTACATAATACCCATGCACCTTTACCAAGATTCCTGTCCTGACCTGCCAAGACTATCTACATACGTGTCTGAAACTACATGGCACGTATCATAGAAGATTTTATTCGGTGCAGGTAAGTCCAGATTAATTACCATGCACGTCCACCCAATTCTTGCCATCTCTAACCACTCATCGATCCGAAACAAACCATAAATCTAATATAAAAAGAAAGCGGCTCCCATTTTATTTTGTAATCATACTAAGAAATGAAAAATATTAGAGTCAGTAATCATCTATAATTCAAAGAACTTCAACAGGATTCCTTTAGACTTAAAACCTGACATGATATTCAAAAGTTCAATATTACTAACTTCGAACATATTGGAAAACATCAAGAAGAAAGGAAGTTAAGAAATACCAAAAACAGCTTTTAAAAAAAAAAAAATTATAATTTTTTTATTTGTATTCCTTTGATGTATTCCTGTGTATACGATAATGATGTAAAGCGAAAGCTAAATTATCTTGTGTATATCTTGTAAATAGATTATGTTGTTTTAAGAAATTTTAATATTGTGATAAGAAAAATTATAAATGTTTTAGTTAATAAAATATTATACATGCCAAGGGTATTCTACCTATTATATACTATATGGTATATAATATATATATATATAGATATATACTATATAAATATGATTATATATATATATATATATATATATATATATCATTATATTATATATATATAATATAATATATATACATATATATATATATATTATATAGATATATATATATACGAATATATATATATGAAGTATAAATAATATATATATATATATATATAAATATATATATATATATATATACTATATATATATATATTATAATATACATATATATATATATATATTATACTATTATATACTACTATATTTACTATATATATATTATATACATACTATATATTATATAATACTATAAATATCAATATATATATATATATATATATATATATATATAATATAGTATATATATATATATATTATTATATATATATATATATTAAATAGTATATAATATAGTAATATATATATATCATATATATATATTTATATATATTATAATATATACTATATAAACTATATATATATACTAGTATATATATATATATATATACTTATATATATATATATATATATATATAATCGTTAGATTATATCAGATACAAAATCAGATGAAATAGAAGACTCACTTAAATACTCTCTCCAGATCTCCTCCAAACTTCAAGTTACAAGAAAACGCAGCTTTCCGCAAAGGAGTCCAAAATCACGAAAATAGGCCGCCCACTCCAATCTCGTCGTCAAGAATTACCCGAAAAGAATTGACAAGGGCAGTCAAATTCGAGGAAGAGGCCGGGGGATTGCTCATTCAACTTATAAAGAAGAAAAAAGAGATTTCAACTTTCCTGGTTTAGCTTTTATCATCCTTTCATGTTGAATAAATACATTCATTTAAAAGTATGGACTTTTAAATTTCCCAATCATTATAGTTACATAGGGTCTTTGCTCTCAAAAGAAGCCACCCAACTTAGCAAGAGTTGCCCTAGTATCAATTGGTAAAGCGGAGTAAAACACCGAAGAAACTTCACATCAGCTCCCGCTTTCTGATAACTCAAAGAAAACAAGCAGAGCCATCAGTCGTAGTCGACACGTGTACAGTGGCCACACAAATTCTATCATGCTGGCGAATGCCAACTAACGTATTATTATGTAAGATTACACGAGAAAACCGGATAGCCACGCCTCGTATACTCAGTATTTCCAGATTAGCGCAAATGTGCTAACGCAGACTCGAGCTCAGCAGACATACAGAAGGTATTCTGACGCCTCCACTGAATAACGCCTGACCCAATAGGGTCGAGTCTGACACGAGAATTTAGTGTACAGACATAATACACAGTATAATATATAGGAAAAAGAAAATAATAGAACATGGTAACCTTTTTTTTATAGAATTTACTTAATTACGGTGTATCTATTTTACCGGAACAACCGACACAATACATACATAAGTCATAAATAGTCTATACTTATATGACAATCTATCTCTATGTAGGCTATAAACTAAACCTTAACTAACCACAAACCTCCATTTTTTTAAGTTAAACACATACTAATCCATAACTCACAACTGAGAGACAATATAAAAACAAATCCAAGAAAATATAATCAACCGTTTACAAATAATCAGCAAAAAATGCGTTCTTCTTCTTTGTGGGTTTCATGTTTAGCTCGTCGAGATTCTATCAGCTGTCGTGCTCTGCCGGTAACCATGAGCCTAAGCATTAACTGCTCTGGATTCCATCTTTCCGCGAATACGTTCCGTTGCGAGACCATTCAACATTGATAAAATATTAGGGTTGGATACGTGCCGCATGCGTCAGTCTTGTCTAGTTGGCAAGATCTTATTATATTCATCATAGACCTAAAAAGGAACCCCGGCGGTATCGACACTCTGCTGCAGAACGTGCGGAAGGAATGAGGCTTGGAGCAAATTCGAATCATAGGCTTAAACCCTTCTGACTGACGTGCTGTTGATTCTAAGTATATCTCTGGAAGCTGGGGCCCTTTTAAATTTGTATTAACTTCCAAACCCTGAATCTTGCACAGAGGCTTTATCAGATTAATCTTTTCACCATACTCCAACCTGATTTGTTGCGAGGCCAAGACTTATTGCTTTCAAGCACTATGCAATCTGAAAAGAAGTGAAAATATATTCTCTTTCGTGATGTCTGGATCCAGTCCGTATTTGAGATCGACTTTACTTCTGCTGCTTTACGCTGGGAAAATCCTATCTATTAATGGTTGTTAATGACACTTGATAGCAACTGCTGGTCATTAATAGCAGTTATTTTTGCTACTACTTGTTAAGGGGACACCACAAAAGTTACCCTCGATTGCAGCTCTTTTGGCCATCAAGGCTTTCTATGCCAGATCCTCTTTAACGAACTTCGCGAAAAAAAGCAATCGAC
>JABUQX010086327.1:0-7500 GCA_015478945.1 Trachelipus rathkii | reverse complement strand
TATATATATATATATATATATATATATATATATATATATATATATATATATATATATATATATATATTATATATATATATATATATATTTATATATATATACTTTTTCCTATCTTACTGATCTATGGTCTTTTTCTCTTAGGTAATATGGGTGGTATTATGTTGTGGCACTTGATTTGTCAAGTGCCACAACATAAGACTACTCTCTAAGCTCCATCCTTTGGATTTCCTCCTTTTATTTGCTTACTCATGTCTAATTTTCTTTAACATCGTTACACTTCGGCTCTTGTTGATGGAGCGACCTCTTCCTCCTTTCTTATTAATTGTGGTAATATCCTCAAGGTTCTGCTCACAATCTCCAACTTAATTCTTATTTTTCATCAACGATCTTTTTAGCTGCACTACTAACTTTCTTCACTCTTATGCCGATGACTCAACTCTTCATTCTTCCACTCATTTCAAATCTGTCTCCTCTTTTGCATCTAGAGTTTCCTCTCGTCTACAGCTTTCGGATTCAATTCTTACCGATCTGGTCGGGAATTCTCATATGGGTAACAGCAATCAAGGTAAGTTCAACTCTTTAAAAACTCAACTTGTTCACATCTCCCTCTGAAAAACACCTCTAAACTTCCCTTTCCCCTTCGACGGCTCTAACGTCTCATCTGTGTACAACAGAAACATTCTTGGACAAAACGTAAGTAACGAATTGTTTTGGAGACCCCAGATCATTTCGGTGGCAAAGGTGGCCTCAAAGAAACTGGGAATTCTGTTCAAATTGCGTGAATATGTTTTTCTTCTGTTCAGTTACTCCAGCTTCCCACGTCTTCACCCACCTTAGGGAATTACGTTAGGCAAGGGTTTGGGTGGGTTTTACTTTCCTTTTGTTTTGTTTTTATGCCGCCTCTTTGAAAGAACCCTATATATATATTATTATTATAATATAATTATATATATAATTATATTTATATATATATTATATATATATATATATATATATATATATAATATATATATAATATATATATATATATATAGGGAGGAGAGTGATTTCTTCACGAAGGCGACAGGTCTAGCAACCCGGCCCTTCATATTTTGCTTGAAGTAAAACTAACAAGCTCATTCTTATTTGGAAAGCTAAGAAGGAAATAAGAGTTTAAACGTCAAGTGAATCAATTAAAGCTCGCCTCCATTGGTAGGGTGAACACATTTTCCAGGGAGATTATTTTTCTTCTGGTTTGGAAGGTACAAAAAGAAAAGAGGAGTTAAAGATAAGTTGATATCAGAAGCTCGTTCCACTGACATGGTGATGCACCCTTTCTCGGAGATGATGAAGATGAATATATTATATATATATATATATATATAATATATATATATATATATATATATATATATTATAATATATATATATATATATATATATATATATATATATATATATACATATATTATAAAAAAAAATTATATTATAATCTTTATTGTAATTATAAAGCTAGAACTCTTTGGAGGCAAAAGCTATTATTATTATGAGAGTAGAAACAAAGCATCTCTGACGTTATGTGTATTGACATGTACAATAAAATTGCTTACATCTTATAAGATCACACACATAACTATTTTTCATTCCTTTTTGTTTTATTATTTTAACTCCGATATCCCGTAAGGGCTACACCTCACTTCGAGAGGGGGGCCAGTTACTTTAAAATATTTTAAAACATTTTAAAATTCAAATCAAAAAAGAAAAAAGTTTCTTTTTGAAAAAGGAAAATAATGCAAAACAATATATTAAAACTAAAGGTGTTATTATGTAATTAATATTCTTATAAAGAAGATCTCTTTTAAGTGTCATTTTGATACGCTAAGTTGATTCACCAGTGAAATAATAAGATAAAAATTAGAGAGAATGGTGATCAAAATCTAGCACAGTACATCGAAGCATATAGCTTTCGCCCCTGTGCCAATCATTCTAATCAATATAATATTTGGATTCAAGTGCTCACGTGTAAAAATGTGCTTGACTTATCAATGACAAAGTCCTTATGTTTATACAAAATAAAATTATCTATTTATGATCTGCGAACAAACTATAATAAGAAAAGAAGAATATTAATAAAAGAATAACCTCAAAAATCTTTTGAATTACACCTGCATCATATTAATTAGTGACACCCGATGGACGTGAATGAGTATTTAATTTATGTTTAATTACATTAATACCTCATCTACTCGCGCCCATATATTTGCTTGAACCCCGAGAACGACCGATACAGTCATTACAACCTGTCTGATTGAAAAGGGCCAGATAATTATATAATAATAATAATAATCGGGTGATAATTAATGAAATGGTTAGTATTATCTAAAACCCAAGTGAAGAAAAAATATTTTTAACTAGTGTTAAGAAAATAAGTCTTGTGGTTATATTTAATAATAATGAAAGCCTATTCTTGTAACGTGAAGAAATTTTCTGTTTATAAACGAAAATAGAAAGTCGTTACCAAAAAAAAAAAAAAAAAAAAAAAAAAAAAAAAAAAAAAAAACAAAAAAAAAAAAAAAAAAAAAAAAAAAAAAAAAAAAAAAAACTTCCAACGAAGGCCGATACCAGAAAGCTTCGACCTGCTATTATATGGGGGATGGGTAGAGAAAGAAAACTCCCCACCATTGAGATCCTCCAAAAGCACGTAAGAAAAAGCTTTCTCTAAAAATGTGAAATTCAAGAACCAGCGAGCCTAAAAAACAATAACAACAACGAAAAAAAATAAAGTCTCTCAATAATGAAAAAGAGGACTAAAGAAACTTGGGAGGAAAATAAAATACCCCAAAATATTCAAAAGTGAAATTCGCCTCTAGTCTGAGATAAGTTAAAGCTCAAAATCGCCTGTCTTTCAAAGTCCCAACCCATCTTAGTGACAACAGCGGAGAAGTCTCTCTATGCTCCCATATGGTTTGTTGTTTTCATCGAAAGTATTTTTGTAAGTGAAAATTTAATCTTGTAATTATTTTGTTTTATTAAAAGTTAATTAAAAAGTATTATAATTCGGCGGCAGAATGATGTTATAAAATAATGGAAAATCAGATAGACTTCTTTTGGTCATATAATAATTATAAGAATCTTGTGTATATTTAAATAAGGATGTGGGTGTCCCCCATTGTTCTTACTCTTATCCCCCAAATTTGGTTCCTCTGATTAAAAAATATAATGAAATTATTATAATTAGTTATATACGAGTTTATTTTATGTGTCAATAGTAAGATCTATCTGCTTAAAAGTATTTTTATAATGTTTTATGTTGCCGTCTAGTTAATATATTTTTCAAATTAATATGAAATCATATTTAAAATTTATCTGAAATAACGAGAGAAAGATAACTTTCGTGAGGGATACTATAAGTGGGAGGAGCTATGAACTCCTGTAGTCCTCTGACGTCATCACGTGAGTGGGTAGGCCTTAGACAAGTTGGAGTGTATCTAAAAATGAAATAAATTCTACGGAATATTTCTGTCAACTTTAAAATTTAGAAAAAAAAAATGTATGTTATTATACTTGAAGGCTGGGTGTTCTTGCTTAACCGGGGATGCACCAGATGTACGGGCTACCGTACTATAAAACAATGCTATTATAATCTTTATTGTAATTAATAAAGCTAGAACTCTTTGGAGGCAAAAAGCTATTATTATTTATGCGAGAGTAGAAACAAAGCATCTCTGACGTTATGTGTATTGACATGTACAATAAAATTGCTTACATCTTATAAGATCACACACATAACTATTTTTATTCTTTTTGTTTATATTATTTAAAATTTTAAGGCAACCAATAAGAGTCTTTTCCCCTACCGGCAATATCTGACGCCGAAAGGAGGGAAGACGGCAGTTAGGCATCCGACATCAATGCCGTAAAGACGTGTCCAGGGCATTGCCCTGGCACACTCTAAATATATTATTTTTATATTAAAACTAAAGGTGTTATTTATTAGATAATTAATATTCTTATAAAGAAGATCTCTTTTAAGTGTCATTTTGATACGCTAAGTTGATTCACCAGTGAAATAATAAGATAAAAATTAGAGAGAATGGTGATCAAAATCTAGCACAGTACATCGAAGCATATAGCTTTCGCCCCTGTGCAAATCATTCTAATCAATATAATATTTGGATTCAAGTGCTCACGAAAATGTGCTTGAACTGTCAATGACAAAGTCCTTATTTATTATACAAAATAAAAATTATCTATTATGATCTGCGATCAAACTATAATAAGAAAAGAATATTAATAAAAGAATAACCTCAAAAATCTTTTGAATACACCTTCATCATATTAATTAGTGTACCCGAGGGGTGAGTGATTTAATTCTATGTTTAATTAATTAATGACCTCATCATCTCGCTATATATATATATATATATATATATATATATATATATATATATATTATTATATATATATATATATATATATATATATATATATATATATATATATATATATATATATATATATATATATATATATAGAGAGAGAGAGAGAGAGAGAGAGAGAGAGAGAGAGAGTGAGGGCCTATTATGTTTTACGCCTCCCCCAACAGGTTTCTTTAATTTTTTTTTATATACTGTTAGTATATGATACTAACAATGAATTTAAATGGTAACGAATATGATGAAAAAGTTTTAACTATTAAAAAGATGTAAATATTTAATAGAAATTCAATCGTACCTTTGCGTCGTGCCAACGTACAATGCTTTCATTGTACGTTTGGCAACTACGCACCAACGGAAAATAGAAATTTCTCACTTGCAAAAACCACTAAAATAAAAGAAACATACTTACGATTCTTTTTAACTTCGTTCCATGGAAAATGTGTTCGAATTTATGCAATCGATATGTAAAAACAAGCCAACAAACATTTACCAGCAGATAATGTATTATGATTCAAAAATATAATAGTATATATATATAAACATTAAATATATATAAAAAATATAAATATATAGTATATATATATATATATATATATATAAATATATATATATATATATGATAACCATACGGAATCGCTCGCGCGCAGACGCATTTGAAGCGAGCACATCAGCGAGCGGTCGGCTATGCATTAAGAAACCTGCAATGCATCTATCCTATGGCATTGTTTAGCTTAAATAAAATCATGTAAATAAATAATTACGTAATTATCGGAAATATTTCATTTTTGAAAAAATATTTTATATAAATGTAGCCAAAGTCAAAGTTACGCTTCCGATCACCAACCTTGAATTTTCAATTTAGGCTTTCAGATTTTTTAGCCTTAGGCTTTCTGCAATTTAGTTAAAGCTTGCATATAGAAAAAATGTACAATATTTTAATACTTTTCAAAAAGATTGATTTGGATAATTTACACATATGCAATCACTATTTAATTTATTATATAAAAGTTTTATTGTATTTTTAAGACGTATTTATATTTCTGTTTCTTTGTAATTTTAAATTGTTTACATTTTTAACAAAAAGTTCTTTCATAATTTTTTTTATGTGTTAAAAATTACCCTCAAACATAATTTCTTCCCCAATCTCACATTTTCGTTAATTTTTTTTCTCAAGATATGATCTTTTTTTCCGATTTTCAAAAATTATTTAAAATATTTCGCACCTTTGATCATGTTCGTTACCACTTAAATTCATTGTTAGTATCATATACTAGCAATATATTAAAAAAAAAAACGATAAAAAACCAAAACTGATGAGGCGTAAAAAAAACAAGTTCATATATATATATATTATATATATTATATATATATATATTATTTAATATTATATTTTTTAATTTATTTATTATATTATTATATTATATATATATATATATATATTATATAATATATATATATATATATATATATATATATATTATTATATATATAAGACATATAAATAAGATTTTTACAAATATTTTACAAATATTTAAGTGTTATTAATAAATATTTACATAAAATAATTTTTTTTAAGTTTCTTCGATGACACAAATTACGTGCAAAACTCCGAAACAATCACAAACACCACTCAGTTAATATCTATTTCCCCCTAGTAGCACATGTACTGGTTTTATCACGCTCATACATACGCACTCGCACACATCTTTCGCGAGCCATGCCTGGCACCAAATAACACACACCACAACACTAATACCACCCATCATAACCCATCACACTCACCACCTCACAAACAAAACACCACTAACCCCAAAAACCACACATAATAAACCACCCCCCACCACAACTACCCCAACCCCACCACACAAACATACAACACACCCCACAAACACTCACCACACACATACCCACAACATAAACAATCAAAACCTCACAACACAAATACCACATACACAACAACCAACCCCACAACAAAACACAACCTAATCATCACATACACACAACCACATACTAACCAACACAAAACTAAAAACATATCAAACACACCCACAACCACCATAAAAATACTAAACTACCAACACAAACCAACCACCACAACTACCTACCACAAAAACACACAATACACCATAACATATAAAACCCAACCCCAACACAACAACTACAAACTATAAAACATACATCATTACAAAAATATAATAAATCAATCCAATCATACACCAACTAACAACCCCCCATACTACCTACCACCCAACACCACTCACTCAACTACACTCACCAACACCCTACACTACACTTAAAACCCATATATACTACCCACCCACAAAACACCTACAATATATACAAAATTATAATACTACTACCAAACCACAACCAACCCTAATACACAACTACTATAAAATAACTACTATCCCATATATACTCAAACTAACCATCAATAACTATAACACATATCATAACACACATAACCCAACTACAACCTATCACATGAACCAAACCCTAAACACTACAAAACCACACAACCACCAAAAACAACAACACCCTATCAAACTAAAACCCCAAACTAATATACAAACACACATACACCACCACACCAACACACACTCATACATCAAACAAAAAATAATCACTCACCTCACTACCCCCCACCTCACACTCACCACAACCCACAAACACCACCACAATCACTACACACACCCAACCCAAACCAACCAACCCACACCATCATACAAACCATAAACCAACCACATCACATACATACCTGATACCAAATGACAAAAATCAACACTTAACCTACTAAAATAAATACTATATATATATATTATATATATATATATATATATATATATTATATATATATATATAGATATATACAAAAATATATATTGTAACTTCTATTTCTTGACCTGTGGAACCGCCCAAGTGCAGTGACCGGCTTTCTGGAGGCGGTGTGGCCCCTCCAATAAGGTGGGCCGGGGAGAAAGTATTATCAGTATATATATATATATATACTATATATATATATATATATATATATATATAATTATAATATAATATTAATATATGTATAAAATTATATATATAT
>JABUQX010086326.1:10000-49966 GCA_015478945.1 Trachelipus rathkii | reverse complement strand
TGAATTTGAAGAAGAATAAATTGACGATAGGAGAACCGGATAATATGGTTGTTAGATGTAAGGTGAATGAGAAAAGCCTTCCACCACCTCAGCGCTAACACGAGCACACACTAGCGTAACACTAACACACATACACTACACACACGACGACCACATCATCACAACAACACCAATAGGCACGATCTACCCGTCTATGGTAGCCTAACGTAGGGTCTATCCACACACACATACCTGACATTACTCTACACGACATATCACCACGACACACGACTCTGATGCCACACCGCGACTAGTACTACTCAGTATACACACACCGTACGAGCACCTGTATAGGCTAGTCATAATATCACTGATTTCGATACAGCCCACCTAGACACTTTAAGACTCCACTACATAACCGTTACACCGTACATACTTAGCGCGAGCACGACAGCGACACGAACTAACACACATATGGACACTATATACCCACATACACAACACCCCATAGAACACTTACACCTTACACGCCATATGACACACTTACAACATCAACCATTACGACATTCTCTACAACATACCCACTATGACACCTTTAATACAACATTACACTCACACACACACAACACACACACACACTAACATTTCTAGAGCCGTGTTTGCACAACTCTCCATCTAGATATTTTAATGCCTCAACTTTGATGACCTCAGCTTCTCGTGGCCTCCATTTTGAAACCTTTCAGCTATTTGAATCCACTACAATACTTTAGACAATGACCTTCATGGCTCTTATATATGATGACCTCATCTACTTGCTAGACCTCAGCTTTGAATACGATCATCATTCGTTTTAGTTACACAGTGGAAAAATCAAAAAGTGAGGAATTTACAGCAGACGTACAACATCAACGACTAGCACATGACAGCCTACCACAGAAAGAGAGAGAAGAGTGAGAGCCAGACGAAGAGACAGAAAACGAATATAAGTAATGAACTACGACAGATATAGAAAGATAACAGACAGTACATGCTATATGACGGCGGAGCAGCTATGAGCTTCTCGATCTCTCTCTCGAATCGAGAAGCGTATTTTGTGATCGCGAGTGAGGTCTCTCATCGTACTAGGTAATCTTCTGGCCCCAGTATACATATTTGAGTCTAAGAGACACCGGCCTATTCTCCCACACACCCCTAATAGATACCTCTCTAGTCTTTTGAAGAGCTAGGGTCTAATAACACAACTCCACTACTTCCAGCGTAATCAAAGATAGACACCACGCCTCCATCTTTTTAAGGGGCCCACAAAATAATATATATTAAAATATACTATATAATTTAATACTTTATACGTATTGATATATATATAATATAAACTAGATACGTCATTGCACTATGAAACTCTACTATATATATTATAATATATACCTACTATTCCCTAAGCGTTATTACTAACACGTATATAATAAACTAGTATAAGGTACACCATCATATATTCACATACGCTCTAGTGATTAGGTCTCAATAGTAAGTATATTTATACTTATATAGCTATATGAGTGACCTTACTATGTCATATAGCTACTACTCATGTAGTTGTCTTCAGAGCAGGCACACCATAGACTCACCTGGAATGCTTTGCGCGTATTCTGTATACTCCTCTCACAACTCACACAACTCTGAGGTCCTGTCTTAGCAACCCCTCTCTCGAGTGGACTCCTCAGATGGCCAAGCTAACAAGAAACATTTAGCGCAGTAGGCCAGTGATCCAGAGTGATAACAAGATATAGGACACGTGCATGAATCCAGACGTGTCGTCAAGAACAGAAACAATGACACCACTTATGAGCGTTATCGGTTACTCATGCACTGCGCGCGTGCAGGCGTCCAGGTGCCTTGGTGCCACTTACCGCACTGGTGTTATTATCACCTAGATAATAATCAAATAATAAGATCAAATGTAAAACGTATGTGCTCGCTGTCTACCATAATCATCAGTGATTTTAATATACGTATTTTAAGTGTATGATTAAATTAATGAAACGAACCATATGATTTAATTCGACACCTCTAAAGCTATGTCCTAAGGGATCTCCCAATTTGAGATGGAGCTCCGAACACTAATGATGGAGAATTCTAGATACTGGTTTTTACTTAACCCTCGTTTATAAATTGACAGATATAATATTAACTTTTCATAATGGTAATCTCAACATTTTAGATATCTTTTTGGTATCATTACAGCCTCCATGTTGCAGTAAATTATACTGTATATCCAGCAGATGCCCTAATGTACGTGCTACCATATATATATTATAAAATCAATTATACTCACAGTGAGCACACTTGTGGTACTCTCTCTACCATACACAATGTGATATACATATGTTGTGTACTAAACTGCAAGATATTCTAGTACTAAAACTTGCCATCATACGTGACATTGTTTAATGATAATGAATAATATCCAAGTCCCTATATATAAAAGATTACTGTGTATGTGATAATGCATGATGATATATGTGACTAGTTATGTATGTAATGAGTTATAGTGTAGAGGTCACGCTACACCCAGATATTCACATATCAGCTCTTACATCATTACTCACTCTATTCACACTCTACGCTACACAATCTAATCGTTATAACTTCCATATACTGTGAATCGCTGCTATACATTCTCACAAATTTTTATTAGCACACAAATGCAATTCCGTTTCATTACCACACTGCAAGTCAATAATTCTTCTAAAATTTATAGCTACCATTTACTTATAATCTTCCAATAACAGTGTGAGACGCCAATCAGCAATATGTCAATAGTATCTAACACCAAACGTTCCAAATCCATATCATGCCAGCAGTACGGTCACCTAAGACTTTATTATATACTCATACCTTTCTATGTATTATAATACAAATTCTCATTTAATGCAAATACAATATCGTTCTTTTGATTCACAGAAAATATCAGGTACACATTTGTATATTTTCTCTGACATAAAATCTATTTTCTTTTAATGTGAAATCATAACTTCATTTTAATTTTTTGAAAAAAACATACTCTCTTTAAAATACATTGTTTATTATGATAAACAAGCTTAGTGTTACAATTTCTCACGAAAGATATACAATTAGCATTCTCCCTTAGGTAGTTAACCCATGCAATAAAAGCTAAATACCAATAGCCTAGTAATACTCAATCACTATCAGCTAAACAGGCCTCCACAGTCCCTCCACCCCCCACCCCCGACCCAACCGTACACCATGCTTTACTCGCTCTTATGCTGTTACTTATACCTACTCATCGGCACTATTAACTATAATCAATATAATATTGACATCCTACATACCACGTACGCTGCTGACATATCCAAGCATTCTAATTACTGCTTCCACACACCTCCCATCATACATTTAGATTATTCACAATGTCACCGATCCGTATACTCTTTACTAATACCCTCAGTCGTTTACAATAATCCAATCCCACTTATACTTAGAGTCACCTACTCTAAATGAACATCATACTATCACTATATCTGAAGTATCGCCATGTCATGAATACCAGCTTAACGTCAAGCAAACACGTAATCCGTATGGGCTGTCTGATCATGACTACGCCAAGCATGGCACTCCTTCCATCACACTGCCACCCTCGCACTCGCCGACATCGATCCTCTGCCCTACTGCTATCTATCATCTCAATAACTATATATAGCTCTTATGTATAGAATGTTATTTCCTAATTACTATATTATTAATATTTTAATCTAAACCTATACCTGTAATACATTTGATAAAATGAATAGAAAAAAAGAACGGCCATTAACACAGCCATAGTGGAGAAAGACAAACCGACGCCCATCTCACTCCAGTTTATGTATGTGATTAGGTCCATACTATGAATTATATACGTATACTTATATAAGCCTATAAATTACAATATATACTTACATTTATGATACTATTAACTGTATAATAATATCATTGGTATTAATCTAGACACGAACAGATATCTACTATAACATTATTATATATATCTAATACTATATAATAATAATAACAGCTATACTACTATAATACAAATTTCTCATACTTCAACAACTAGCTATAAGTTAGCTATACATAGCTACCTGCATACAATAACCTCTGATCATACTATAATTTCACTATATATTTCATGTATATAGTACTTTATACATCGATCATATTGTTATTTTACATTTAACATTAGATATATATTTTAACATAAGTATTTTATCGTATACCTTAACTCATAACTATTGTAATATAAAACTAAGAATAAAATCCGCATACTCGACGTCAACACACACTACATCACACACACACTACACACATCACACACACACACACATACACACCACAACATCACACACACACATAAGAGGAATATTAGGCAACGTAACAAAAGTTTTATTTCACATTAATAAAGCATAACATAGCTATCACCTAAACAAGATTATAATGAGTACATATCGCCAATAACCTAATCATCACTTTTAAGCTACGAATAAACAGCTAACATTAACAAACTTTCCATACTTTATACATGCAAAGTAAATAAGTATTAAATACCAATAATGCATACAATACAATTGTTAGAACCACTAATTCAACTCACTTTTCATATATGCATGTCTCATTTAATTCATATCAATGATGTAATTATTACTCAAACAATATTATATACATAAGTTAATATTTAACAATAGGAAGCTTAATCGTTACTCTCTAACTAAACCTAACTCATGTGTGTAATGATTATAAGTAACTAAATGCTCTATATATTATTATTAGCACAACACCTACTACATCTATCACACACTACTACTTATACACAACATCTATCAACCATCACACACACACCGGAGCACACTCCACACAACACAGCACAGAGGAATATATGTTAACCGATAATCTCTCAATGTTTTTGAGCTATTACTCAAACCAACATCAGCACACTACTCACTGTACTAAAAAATATAAATATACAACCGACAAAATATAACACTACTCCTTAATACAACGTAATTAATACATGTTTCTATTAGTCTTAAAGTTCTGCTATTAACTACAACAATAGTAAATGAGACTAACGTTCTCTACGAATTCTCAAAATACAGCTTAAACCTATTTCACATCATTTTCAGCATATTCATGGGAAATATCAATGTGTTAATTTTTAATTATACATCTAATAACAGTTAACTATATTTAGGTGCAAAGTATATTTATATCATAAAAAACCATAGTCTGAAAATATATCTATACTGCACATTAACGAATAATGCTAACGTACTTCAAAAGACTTTTCGACATTAATCATATGTAAAACTACAATAAATGATCATTTCAAAGTTTACCACGAGTCATCAAACCTTGCGTGAGACCCACGTTCCAAAATCGTGTAACCTCTCAAACGATATGACTGATAAATAAGATGCGTGAGAAGAAGAACATGAGCTTAATGGATCCCCATATATAATGACAACAACCTACAAAAGTCGAAGATATAAGAGAAGAGCATCATTACTCAACTCACAGTTTCACGGATAGGCTTAGTAGGATATTTCAGCCTCAATCCACACTAGCTCAGACGGCAGAAAGGTAATCAGATGATCGATATGACTCAACCGTGGAATCTATGCATCCAATAGTCTGTACAGCTGTAGTATTCACTATTATATTATATATAAAAGTACCATACTATAAATAAAGACTACTCCCAGCTACTCATCCTAACTTTATTAATTGTGAGTGTTGTAAACCCGTGATGTATAAATAGTGATTAACTAGTAATATCATCACTTTCTAAGTAATACGTAGCAATCATGAGGAACAATAGTATATATACCTATAACCGTATATGTACTATATCACATATTCTCCTACTACTGTAATCCTAGTATAGTATCCATCAACATAGCTATCCTGTTTCAGTACAAAATGTCCAAAATCCAGGTAACGATAGCTATAGAGTATAATACGGTTTCAATAATAATCTTTTTCGGCCTCAGATCTTCGAGCACATTCTATACTATACTCCTATATATACTAATCCTCAAATATCGTCTACAAACACTATACATAGGATTCTGACGCCCCCCTATGTTACAAAATTAAAGCGCATACGAAAATACCAACAGACCTAGACCATACATCAACTTACACATACATATAACTGACTGAAAGATTTATTCACCTACATCACTAGTCCTATAACATCTACTACTCATCACTACATAATTAAAATAATAAAGCAAGATGGTATCAGGACCATTAACCCTCCGAAGGAGGTAAAGGCCTCATGGCCTGTTACACGCCCCTCGGACCGGTTGATACCCCTATCTCATCATCTAGACAAAGGAGGATGAATATCGCCCAGGCGTCCCGCGAACTAATTAATTATTTCATACCTCGTGGAAGATGTGTCTTCCTTTTGATTTAATTCTATTCAATCTATCGTAAGAGCTATTTATAGATTAGCACATTTTTATATCCAATATTAACAACACATAACGGTGGACCCGAGAGCGCCAATCAACCTATAGTCTTGCTTAGAACCTCACTCTCTATAGTATAGTTGATCATACTTCCTGATTACACACATATATCTATATGTATATATGCCAATATACCACACACTATATTCATATCATAAGATCAGAATAACCGAACTATAATCATTAATATAATATTACTAATATATAGTCTATATAATATGAATATACTATATATATACTATATATATGATTATAATATATATATACACTCTATTAATGTATATATATATATATATATATACTATAGCTATATATCACCTATAATATATATATCATACTTATTAGTGTAAGGGACTATTGGATTGCTATTCACTGTATGGACATATCCTTACTATGTCATTCTATATTATGCGACCTACTTCTGTAGAATATTGAGCTAGTAAAATATTTCTACTCCCGACTCCCAGCTCACGCCCTTTAACATTCCTATTATACATATCACTTCAGCTACATACCTACTTTCACTATAACGCATATGTAAATATTAGGATATTGTTAATATACCTAACTTCTAATACTTATCACACTTTAGACTTGATGTATATGCTTATTCCTAAGTTCCGTAAATATTAGCCTCCTATACACTTTTCTACCTCGGAGTACTCTATCATATATTTATCGCTCTATCAATTCGTATCTCAGATTTTATTTTATAATTGAAACCGTTAAGTTTTATTTAAAATATGATGAATTCTGGTTATTCGGGCTATCAGTTAAATATAGAACATTTTTATTTGGGTTATCATTAAAATAAGTACAACTCGTTTCGACTACGTTCGGTATACTAATCTCCTAATAAACTAACTTATGGTTGACAGCCTTTATCTTACTCCTTTAGCACAATTATTAATAATTCGTTTATGACGCTACAGCGTGACTGCATATATAATAGACAGAGTTAACCTAGTTATCGCAGCTATAACTCTTTGCTCATCAGTAGCTTACTAATACGTTAATGTATAAACATATCCTTAATATAAATACAAATTATTACACTTTACATTGATATTTTATTCTGCTAGAGATATGCTTGTAATAGAGTGATGACATCGGTCAAGCCTGTTTGTATGAAATGAGACGCTCTACTTACATTCATGTCTGTTTATGTCTTTATCATTGAATTGCAATTAACGTATATTGGACAGTAACATTTGCTCAAATTGTAGCAGAGACATTCTATTATTTTATACGTCTAAAGATTTTTGTAATATCAGGATGTTTTATGAAAGGCGTATAATAACGGTAAATCTTGGTAGTTTGGAGATGGGAGCCTAGTTGGTATCTCCGGGAACCGGTCAATCATAATATTATATTCTTTCCATTAGTCTGATTCTAGTAAGGTAAAAAAGGATATGTTGCTATAGATTGAGCCAATTCTAAAAAAGCCGACAACCTTCAAGTACAACTGCCCGTCATACTACGACAGACAATAACCACCACCAGACAACCTACTACATAAACAACAACGGTACCCTCATCCAAAATAAATAAACAACTAACACTACAAAACACACACCAGCATCCAACAACACAACTACACACAAACAACAAACGATAAATAATAGCGTAATATGAGATCATACATCCTTATAGTCTTTACCTATACCAACGACATCCGTGACTTAACACCTACTATGTAAGTGATCAAATATTATTCCGCTGTGAACCACTCACCGCTTCTTACCTTGCCTGTACTGAGACTCTCTTAGAACCCCTATTCAGTTCGCCTGATTGATGTGCTCAGTTTCCCTTATGGATAGTGGCTCGTGACTTATATTGTCTTACTTTATAATACAGATGCTACCAAGTATACCCTCCACCTATCACTATCTCAAACACATGTCAATCTCTCATCTTACAAGACTTTAATCTTGGTCATCCCCAACTTGCACACACTCTTAGTCCAGCGATCGAGCAGTGCAATCACTGTCATACGAACCAAGATTGAATGCAGACCCTATACTATAATCTAGTCGAATCATAACATCAATTACTTCACACACTATCATGACATCGTGTTGCTCTTGTGTCGTCGCTACCAACTTAGCTACGCGCCCTCTCATCCTACTTCCATCGATCTGTAACTTCATCACCTCCGTCTTTCAGTTGTTCCGCCGATAATGTGACTATAAGAATATACAATTACACGGCTACTTGCGTTGTAGTACACTTCACTATTATATATATAATGTTCAACGTTTGATACTAATATATACTAATATATAATAGTATATATAGTGTATAGTATATAATCTATAGTTGTGAAGCCTATATATATATAATATGATTAATAGATCTCCTCTACATACTACGTTAATTATATATATACGATAAAAAAACCCTGCCATAAATAATAATAATATATAATATTCATAAATATTATAGGTATGGTATCATAGTATATATATTAGTCTTAGCCATATTGGCGTGTAGGGTATTTGTCTTTGTTCATGTTATATATATATATAGTAGGATATACTATACTATATATATTTACTTAATTCTTAGTTTTCCAATTACTACACAATAGTATCATCTATAGCTCGAAGTTTAAGTGCGATACCTGTTTAGTAATACTTTGTTAATAAGTTACTATCATACATAGGTTAATGCTGTGATAATTTAGCCATAATCTAACATTATGAGTATATTAGTTAAAAGAACATATAGTCATTTCTAATTTAGATATAAGGAAAAAGTCGGTGAGAATAGGTATTACCGAACATATATATATTGTATTCATTATTTTGGTTAAAATTTTATCTGCTGTTATATATATTATCTATCGACGAGAAATTTTGTAATAATGTATTTAGTCTAGCTATTATTCTCGTATGCTAACTAATAATAATAGTCAGATGTTCAATAGCGTAAATTGCGTAAGATATATCATACCATCTATTCACACGATCATAGTATCACACGACATCGTCATACCTATTAATTATCTCCCGACTAGTACGTATCAGATAAGGTACTCAAACTAGCCATCGCTCCTATTAGCGGTGCTCCCATGCTTAATTTAATGTATACACTGCATTCTACGCATTAATGTGGTGAAAAAAACTTTGCGTTATACGCGTGCCAATATTTAATACCTCTGTGTAGTGTGCTGGTATGAATATAATAATAGCTATATGTATATTGTATATATGTTTATATGTATTTTACATTTGTGTTTGGGTACTTTGCTTTATTCAATAATGTATTATGTGTGTATGCTGTTACTAAGCAATATGTATGTGTGTCGCTGATGATAGTATATATATGTATATATATAGATAATATCTTATAATATATATATCATGATATTTATATACAGAACCTATTTCAATATATACCATAGTAACTAACACGTTAATTTAATTATGATGTGTCAGTGTAATTGATGTGCTGTGTGTGTGCTGCAGTCTTATGCGCCTAATTAACTGTATTCTCTTAGTTTATTACATTACAAAAGTTCGTTTATCAGGTTCACAGCGGCTACATTACGATACTCAATCTATTGATACAAATATATACTTTGTTAACTAGTAAATATTTAACAGTATGATATGTTACCTAAGACCTACACATCGTAAATTAAATGTGAAATACCTGCTAACCTCACGTTTTTGTCCATTAATGCCATCATACCCAGACATATCCCGATCTCATGTTACTATTTTCTACTGTATTATGTTAAGTATATATGCGATAATCTATTAAGCGGTTAAGAGTTATAGATCTATATTGGCTGATATTCTTTATATATATATAATATACTATATTATATATATATATATTCACATGCATCACTTAATTGATTTTTAATAATACCCGTCCTAAATATTTCTCTCATTATCAGTATCAATAATACTAATATACTTATATTCATACTATTAACTATATAATACTATATCACCTCTATATTATAATATAACTACATGTATACTAATATATATATAATATATATAATATATTATATCTTATATTATATATAATATATATCTATATATATATATATAGTATTATATATATCAATACTAAATACTAATATATATATATATATAACTATATATATATATAAATATATATTAATAGATATATATACTTATATATATTCACTTATTATATATATATAAAAGGTTCATACCACTCAGGCTTATAAGATGTTACTACTACATAAATTCACAAAATATTAATTTGATTCATTAAGTCTCTCTAGTCTATATATATATTGTTTTTAAAAATTTATTTAGAAAATAGACTGAGGTTAATGCTTGAAATACAAAATGATATTGACTTATTAATATAACCATTGATCAAATCTAGAATAATATTATAATAGGTGACTCAGTGAAACTGAATCAATAATTCACCCATAACTTACTTATTTATTTTAATCAGTTTATGTAGTGTCAATACTACAGACTGCTATCATAATAGCAGTATAAAGCAGCGTTATAAACACTACAATGAGGTGCAGCTGACGGGTAGTGGGGATCGGCCGGGGCCTACTACCTGTGATGAGCTACTATCCCTCACTCGAGCGAGCATCAGGCTCATGCATCTGCTATGGATCCACCCCTTCCCTCACCTCTGCTCGCACTAACACGTATCTCGGCTATGTCTTGCGACCTGCGTTTTACTTACCTTGCATTATATTTGTGCACTATTTATAGCAGGTTCCACCTAAAAATACTTATGTATTATTTCTCGATGGAATATTTATAACAAACTTTATTCTCTTTCACTAAGTAATGTTTTTAAACATAATCGATTTTCAAGAAAATAAAAATGTTTGATTTCATTAATATAGATATAAAAACTGACACAGACCTTACATTACTTTTCTCCTGTGAAAACAAAAACCTGTTTTATTCTAATCATATAATGACTCAATGTTTTTTATACTACAAACACAATCATACAACATATGCTTTGACTGTTATATATACTATGAGAAAATTAATAATAATGATATTCTTATACTCTTCGATACATTGACTAAATTGTTCAACTCTCTAAACTTTTAACTAATATATATGCTCACGTAAAACTTTTGACTATATAATTAAGTTACTCTTAACTTTAACAATATTATTTGAACTCATTTACGTCATTCGTGCTCATAGATTGTGAACACTAGCTTCAGCTTTCTCTCTTCTCCGCATAATAATCAATAATACTCTCAGTGTCTGACATAAAGAAATGTTAAGTACTTAACTTGCGAAAGCAGAAAATATGTGTACTACATGACCTACCACGTTAACTACGCGTTCACCCACATGACACATATCACACATATAACACATGAATAGCTTACACCTCACAAGCATCACCCAGTCTCTGAGTCTCTTATCTTATAGCGAACTATGGATCATACTGGATCATACCATTGATACAAGAGGTCTTCTCTTACTGACGTGTCGCAAAAATGGATGTCTGATAGTATGAGGTTCATGCGAGTTTTTCACTCCTTTCAGTGCAGCACAACAAGTAAATTTTGATCTTCATGAATATTGCTCATGTATGTGTGACAACTTATTGATGCTAGTGAACCAAGAGACCCACACTGTGTTATGGCTAACTGACGAGAATCCATACTTCCTGAAGCTTCATAGCTCCTTTCAAAGTGCTTACAATGTATTCTTAGATAAGCTTTATCCTTATTACATGTATATTCAACATTCTTCTGATGGCGTCGTTTCGTCGCAAATAAGAAGTTGACATACATTGAGTATATGTGACGCAACATAGTGAACGTCGCTTGGTATTGACTAGGACTGTAGTGCGTGTCATCACTTAAACGAATTATGATGTTACCCCCTATGATATTTGACACATTACACTCTTTCTGATCATATGAACTTTTCGATACCCTATTTTCCACAATTTTACTATCAATTTAAATAAGCCAAGCTCGTGAACAACCAGAGTATCCAGTATTGATGAGTTAGTGTGCCGTTTTTTGCTTTCGCATTGACTCTCTACTTCAATTGTGTCTGAGTTCCCTCTTACTCCCATCGACATGCTAGGTACCATTAGAGTGTCTCAATAGAACCAACTAATCAGAGTCTCAAGTTCAAGTACTCTCTTACGTCACTCTAGAAAACGTATCATTGATCAAAACACAACGTATGAGTATAGTAAATTTTATCTCCTTGTGATCGAATACACTCATACACATTTTATACGTATCTTTTATTTCTCTCTAGACGGCATCTCTCACGCGATCCCATAGCACCCATGCAGTGCCTCCAGTAGCATAACGGTTGCAAGAATGAAGCGGCCTTGAATCTTTTTATAATGAATATAACTTAATTTTTTTTTTCTTAAATTGAAACATAATGGGAGTCAGCGCATTAAAATTTGTTCCACTATTCGGCTTATATCCGTAAACTCTTTGCATATTGTTACATCTTTTCTGTTAGTTTTGTGTGAGCGTCCGCCGAACACGTTCAGTGAACTCTGTCATTTTGCAATCTATAATGTACTATCTTCGCAATGGTATCCATCTGCCTATCATTTAGAGTCGACAATTCATCTAATCTATCTAGTTAGCACTATGCTCATTATTCTTCACTAGTTCTCTCCGATCTAGAGACATTCCACTACAACATACTGACGGGTATGTTTTATCGAACCTATTACTGATCTGCACAAACTTCACCTCATGATCTTGAGGGCCGCTTACGAAACCTTCAAACTTTTTCGGGATGGAACATACCGTACTACAGCACTCTCCGACTGCCACCCTCCGCTGCTCTTTCGAAAACGATTTTTTCTGCATTGTCGGCAGACAATATAGTATGAATCTACTGTAATTTACCAAATCTCTAATATATATAATATTACCGACTTCCTTACTGACTCCGATACTACCGACTCTCGACTACCGTACTCGTAGACTCTAACTATATTATGGATGCTACATCAACAATAGAATAAACTTTACAGTACATAACTATACAGACCAGTGCGTAAGAGCTTATAGGAACTATAATCATTACATCACAGTTAATATATCCCAGGTTCTACAGCTACTCTAAGTGATATGGACGTATATGACTATATATAAGTGATTATATCCTCGTCGCGAATCAGTAAGTCAAATTATCACATGTATATCTTTCTATACCAATCAATATAGATAATATAAGCTTATGAAGTACATAGTATATAAAATATTACAGTATCTCACGCACCGTCCAAACTCCACTAACACTATCTAATTTACTATATATAATAGAATATAATCATATAGTTAATACACGTGACTCAGCTTGATCCATGACTGTCTCAACTTTTCACTGATGTTAGTAACTTACGGGATGCCCAGCATGGAATAGGTATTCATTCTCCAGGCTCTGGTGGATACCCATGTACAACAACCTGACAATCCCAGAAGTCACTTGGCGGCCGTCAATTGTCACAAACTGAACTCGGATCCTGGCTCTCCGGCCCCAACCATCCTACCAATCACTCTGACAGAAGCACAGCACAGTAGGAAAAACCCTCCCCACTTCCAGAAAATGTTATTGCAGACTCTACCCGTTCAGTTACATATGTACGGCTACTTACTCATCTCTCCTTCTCTGTCTTCTTGTCTGCTCATTGCATATCTTTTACTCGTCTTTCGTGAAACGATCTCTATACATTATTGCTTCCTATTCTTCATTCTATCTTCAAACTAGACTTTGTCCATTGAGTATCTTACTTCTGATATTTCTCTCTACTCTACCATACCATCTATCCTTCATTTTTTTTTTCCAAGATTAACAAATGACTATATTTGCAACACAAGTATAATCATTGTCAGTCTAAGTTATGATTGTCATCAAAGCTGAGGCAATGCTAAGTTAGATTAGAATGGATCAATTCAATCCAGCTGAGGTTAATCATAAATTTTATGGACATTACAAGACGTTGACATCGGCCCTATCCATAAGTAGAACTAGTCATTAAATATCATTAGTACCGGAGTGTTATCATACTATATATTATATATATATATCTCATATAATAATATATATATTATAATATTATAATATATATATTAATATATCCGATACTAACTGATAGTATATACTACCTACATATAGTAACTTATCTATACATACTAACAAATATAGGATCATAATATTATATATAGTGCTATTACTACAACTACTATAGATCCTGTATATAGTTAGTACTATTATAACTAGACTAACCAGATGGTTAAATTATATCATTTTCAGTGAATCATATTTACTATCATATATAAATCGGTAAGTATATTATATTATCATATTATTATAATATTATATCTATATATATATATATAATATCATATAACTTATGTGTGTAGATGTGTGATAGCATTCTCATGTTGTGTGGTGTGTGCTGAATATTAGTGTGTGTAGTGTGTACTATAACGATAAATATATATATATATATATTATATATATAAATATATTATGATATGTGAACATTATTATTCTAAAAACTATCTATGCATTCATCAGTCATTTTGATGTATTATATAATTAATTCAAATGCCAGTAAATCATCGTATATCAACATATATTATGATATACAATGTATTCTTTATTGGTATGTTTATATTTTGTGTTATAATCAACACGCAAAAATATTCTTGTATATGAACCATGAAGAATAAAAAACTGTACAAGATGCCTGATCCCATACTTATCTAAAGAGAGATTAAAAAAATCTCAAGATGAGATCGTTTTACTACTTATAGAAACAAGAAGTTTCGCTCCTCCTAAGAAAGACATATCCGCATTGAAACTCAATAATAAATCCACGGGAGAAGACTAGACCGAAGTGCATACTAAACAAAAATGACCAACGATTTAAGTTAAGAGAACCCAATCCAATTAACGAAAACCTCCCAGTCCCTCACCTCCACTATTATTATATATTAAGAACTCCTAATGTCTTGATGTGTATATATATCACTACGTAAATCTATATATATATCAGTATACCAGTATAATTTAATAATATACTACATGTTGTGTGTTGTGTAGGTGTTAGGTGTAGTGAGTGTTATGTGTAAGTTTGATCTTATCGGTACGTGCAGTGAGTAAGTGTCTATGGCTTCTATTATGTCTACTGATTTCACGCATAGTCTATCTAGTATACTCCATATTGAGTAAAGTGTCATAAGACGGTGGGTGATAAGTTGATTCATATATTATGGGTGAGTGTAATGTTGTTGTCATATAGTGTTCCATAGTGATGTAGGTTGGATATTAATATATATATAGTTGTATGTTCAAAGTTGTAGGTGTTATATTCTGTATCATATCTACAAATTATATCAAAATTATATCGTTAAGGAAGTACTATTTAAAAGTAATATTGATATTGATCTCTTCAATGTTTAAGTCATATCTTAGTGGTATTCGATAATGATACCCGCATATAGTATATAGTAGCCTATCGACGCTTGTGTCCGTGTGTGGTTATCAAAAGTACACTAGCGCTGTGTGCTGGAGTCATTGTGTTAGTGTATAGTATATATATAACTATATACATACTATATATATATATGTATATCCGACGGCAATGCAAGATCATGATGTTATACGTATATAATCATATACAGTATACTATACCTATACATATGTGTCCAAGTATGTATAAGTAGCCATATCATAAGTAGTACGTGATGTGTTAATGTGTTATGTCTCGAATGTCATAATATTATTAGATATATGTTGTGAACTTAATGTGTATGTGTGTGGTGTGTGTGGCTAGGTGGTCGTACGGTGTGAGGTAGGACAGTAACATACAGGGACTTAAGTTAGGGGGCAGATACCTACATGACCTCATCGTTAGGACAGTCCCTACAAAACAGGTAAAATGCGTACAGATACCACATGTCTGCTCGACTTAAACTCAACTTAGATCCCCCAGGACTTTATTGAAAGCGTCAATTTCAGCGCCTATGCATACGGTTTATCAAGCCGAAATATACATAGGTCATAGCCACCGATAATATCAAGGCCAATAAAACATCAAAAGGGGCATTCAAGACGACCCTATAAGAGGGTCAATCGTAGTATAGAAGATAACCATCCTAATCAAACTTCTAATACACACCATCTGAATCCATCATACCTCAAAACAAGGGGTAGTACACTTAATATTTAGTGTATATTCTATGACGATAACTAGGATCATATGTCATTGCCGTAGAATGCCTAGAAATAAGGGTTGGGTACTAACTAAGGTAGAAGGATAGCATCCTAACATCCTTCTAATATATATATACCAATCGAACTCTACGTACCTATAATAACATAGAGGTAGTGCATTAATCATGGGGTGTGTTCTAAGAAGTGCGACATAGTTCGATGCTCGTATGAATTGCGCTAGCTATCAGACATCTTATAGGATAGCCTAAAGCTGCAATAACCTCAAATAACATGAATTCACAATACCACCTCTCGCAAAACAAATAGGTCAGTAGACACTCTCAGTTGTGGTTCTCAACTATGTGTTTTAGATGCTTCATGTAATCTCTATTTACGGCACCGCAACGAGAGCAGCATCCCGCCTCACGGCATCTCGCATCATAGGTTACGCACCGAGATCAGAATTGATAACATAGCACATTCGTATGATTCCATTTACATTCTCTTAACAGTATTAGCACTCACCAATTCTCTCACGCTTTCTGAGAGGTGCTCGCGAGTGTTTTTAAAATTTAAGGGGCGGAGACCCACCACCCTTTGAGTTCCGCTAGCGCCTTGAAATCATGGAGAGCTACATACTATACTGTTGCAATCATATAAGTGATTACGATATGTTGCCAAGTATTGACATAGAATGATTCGACTGACTCTATTACACCTCTCTTTAGCTAAGATAATGCTGTCTTTGATCTCATTCTTCCTTTTCCATAAATACTTGAGCCCCCTGCTCTTGTTGGGTGCCTCTGGGGACCGGACGTTCGGGAAGATAACTACGGGAATCTCTCTTATTCTTTGAGCGACTCTCTCCCTGTTTAACACCGCTCATGATGCTAGTTTTCTGCGACAGCCTCAAGGCTATACGCCTGTCTACGTAAAAATAGACAGCATAGCTATTCTGGTCGCGCGCGCGCTTTTCTAGATAATGTACTCAACGGCTGATCAAATCGCTCCCGCTGGCAGATTTAGTCTGTCCAATTCGATCTCCGGACATGACGCGTCGAAAGGACATACTAGTCACCACCAAGAATTCGACTTGCATTAGTACTCAAGAAACATAATACCGTTAGAACACATAGCGAAGAGTGGCTGATGCCCATATTCGACTAGATAACATGTCGTGTAACTGCTCTCCTTCTACCGAGTTAAATACTAATACATCTTGCAGCGAGTGCCAACTCCGTATTCCGTTCTAGTTACCAACCACCAGGAACTCGATTCAGCAGTCGAGATCAGCAATACCTGCTAATCTAAGCGAGTATCAACAGTTACTCGGAAATCATTCAGGTTAATATACTCGAGCATATATCGCGACCTTTAGTAGGTCTAGAAAGAGGGGGCTGGGGGAATACTGAGACTCGCTAGAACGCGTAAAATGTCCCAACGTACCCCTCAGAGCCGCACCTCTTCACATCTTGCTCACCTACCGAGTGCAGCATCTGGCCACTTACACGCATATACCGTATACTTTCCCTCAGAATAATGTGCTGCAGGACTATAACCGCTGTGACGGGTTGCCGTTATACTGAGCTGCAACTGATAACATACCGACCTCTATCGGTACCGCCCGCTACGTATTTCCCGCAGCTTAACCACCTTGCGCCATTCCTCACGTCGCCGTTTTATTAAGCAGACCTATGATCACTCTGCTGAGGAAAAATGGGCTCAACCGACGCGCAAACCAGACGTGTGGCGCGTTGGACGTCATCGGAACATACTCACACGCCTAACGGTCGTCTCTCATGACTCCACCGTGTGCTCCGGCAAGTCACGCTAACGACGCCGCCCCCCCTACTCCTAGGTTATAGGACGCGGGAGTCCGTGGTGGTTTGTCTAACATCGTTAGGACAGGTGCTCATGTCTCTTACGATGGTTAAATAACTCAATTTCACGACACTAAAACCGCCACAGATCAATACAGAAGACATACGAAGACATCCGCCCTAGCTACTACTTCTAATATACTCTAATCGACTCTCCGTACGTCCCAATAACCTAGGCGGTTAGACACTAAGACTACCACGGCGCAATTTTCGGTGTATCTCTACAATATAGGTCCGAACGTTGCTTAAAAGAATGCTAGAAAAAGGTGACGTGGGATGGAGGTAATAAACCTCGTAGCAAAAGAAAGAGCAAGGCATGATCTCAGCACCTTCCTAATATACACACCCAATCGACTCCCCGTACCCAATAACCTAGGAATACAGACTACTACAGACCGCGTAGCGATTGTTATTCTACCAATACTGAGGTCGGCCAACGTGCTCAGAAGCTAGAAACACAGTCAAGAGCAATACGATCCGTTATTCTTATAAGAACGTATATATAGAATATAGAATATAGAATATAGAATATATAGATATATAGAATAAATAGGGGCCATGCTATAGGGAACATGTGTCCTTTTAGCCCTCGGCAGCATCCTTTGAAAGTCTCTCTATTCTTCGCCTTCTTATCAGTTTGCGGTCTTTGCGCGGGATGGTAGGGATTAAAGCGTCCACACCACCCAACTTTTATGACTCTCTTGCGGTTTGTGGTTAGATAAGGAAGCGTCCCAAAGCATACATATTTGGTATACTTATATAGTATATATATTATATATATATATAATATTATATATATAATCATACTTATATATATATATATATACTATATATATATATAATATATATAATATATGATATATATATATATATATAATATATATATATAATATATATTATAGTATATATATATATATATATATTATTATATATATAATCTATATATATTATATATATATATATATATATTATATTTACTAATAATACATATATATATATAATATATATATATATATATATATATATATATATATATATCTATTATATATATTATATATGACATTATATATATATATATATAATACATTCAATAGCTTCTACTATTATTATATTATGATTATATTATGTATATATATAATATCTATATTATATATACTACTATTAATACGTATATTATATATATATATATACACTAATATATATACTATAACGATATAGAATATATATATATATCTCAGATATATACTAAAGTGGCACAAGGAGGGCTGCGGAAGTTTTCTTATGAGATTTGTCCTCTACTTTGAAACCGTTGGAATTTTGTAGTACTCGTTCCTAGTCTTCTCCGTGGATCTTATTTTCATCTTGCTTGTTCTTTCTTTTTAGGATAGGACGAATCATTACTTGTTTTCATCTATAATTCGTATAAACATGGCAATATGCTATATCTAGGAAATTTTTTTAATCTCTTTTTGTTAATCTGACAATTACAATTAATTTTTTAAATTCAAATTAGTTTATTTTTTTTTTGTTATTATAACGCACAAAAATGAACCATTACCAAATTAAACGTACAATATTTATGATTATCAATAATATTTTGGAATTATACATTAATATTTATCCGATTTAGTTAGTTTTAATCACACATACATGTATCTAGTAAAATAATCATATTATACATATATTATATATATAACATCATTAATTAATTATAAGGAAAATATCATTTAATAAATAATATAATATAATTAAATATAATTAAATACAAGATTATATTCATTTTAAATATTTAAATATTTATAGTAAAATAAATATATTTTTAATTATTATTATGATATAAGTATTTATAATGAAGAATAGTAATTTAAAATTAAATATAAATAAATTATAATAATAATCATAAGATTAATATAATAATTAATAAGAATATAAATAAATATAATACACCGACAATTTGAATAATAAAAATAATAAATACTACTTTAATTATTATAATAATTATAATATTACTAATAATTTAATATTACTGTAATTCATAATGTAATATATCCTTATTAATAATAATACTTAAAATAATAATTTATTTAATTAAATAATAATAAAATAATTAATAATTCATTAAATATAAACCATAATTTTAAATAATATTGAAGAATGATTAAATATAGATTCAAATAAAAATATAAATAAAATATAAATTAATAATAATAATAATCACCTATATTTATCAAGGTTATGTGATATATTAAACAAGTATAATCATATAAATTTAGTGACTTTATTTAACTTAATTAACATAAATACTTTTATTATATACTGGGTACAATACGTAATTACAATTATGTCTCTTCGCCTATTATAATACCTTTTATATTAATATATATTATCAAGTTTTAGTTTTTTTTTTAAAAATTGAGCAAAATTTAACTTTCATGAAAGCCAGTGTGATAAACGTAAAAATTTTAACATAATATAAATTATATAATATACTTAATAGTATAAATATATAATATATATATATATATATAAATATATTAATAATATATACATACTATATATACTATTATATATATATATAATATATATAATATATTAATAGTACTATATATTATATTATATATAGTAATATATTATAATTATAATATATATATAATAATATTATATATAATAGTATATATATATTAATATATATACTATATATAATAATTATAACACATTTAATAACATTATCATTTTTATATAATTATGTAATCTATAATATATTATAATTTATGTCTTTAAAATTATATCCAATATATAAAAGTCATAATTAAATCGTTCGCTTACCTGCCAATAACCAAGGAGTGACTATTTACGTAATTTTACTCTATGAGTGTAGAAGGGTTTCTTCTTTAGGTTGGTACCATCAGGAACACACCAGTGACTTCTGCGGGTGTCATGGACATAGGATACATCATGGACATCAGAAAGCATCAAGGTGAAGCATCATATTAAAATTTTTGCAAATGTTTAGTTAGTGTTAGATAACGTCTGATTTGATATTTCTATCTTCACTAACTCTATTATGTTGGTTGAGGTTATACATGTTTTTAGAAATTGGACTTACTCGGTCGACGGAAAACTAAGTCATGCAGTCAAACTGAGGCTCTAGGATAAGACCTGGGATAAACTGAGTGTAACTTGAATGTTCCCAGCCTCACTTGGTCTGTATGTTTTTGACTGAAGTCTATTCATTGTTTTGACCCTAATATCATATTGAGTATAGAATGTCTGCGGTATGTCTGGACATGTCTGGTTTAGTCTGCGAGTCGGAGTCGAGAGAGTCACCTTTTATCACCACTTTTCACCCTATAAGGCCGGTAATTATGTAAAGCGAAGATAAGTCAGAAGATCTGGCAGTATGAGAAAGTTCAGGCGAGTCGCAGATATATCTCTATTGGAGGTATGTGCGAGATAAGCACACAGTGAGCGTGAAAGATCATGATAGATCGAAGTAGTTATCAAAGAATATAAAGATCGTCGGAGTCGTAGTAAATATAGGAAGCTCATAATTTAATATATAAGTGATATTATGGAAAGTTCCAGGATTGAACCACAGCCAAATGATAGATGAAACTTCAAACACACTCACTCTCGTGCATTGGCGCTCATGAGTAAGCGCTTCAATCGATGTTCATTATCATATGCTCTCGAGGAGGGCTGAACTCTCCTGCGTACTTCGCACAGCACCAAACATATTAGTAGTTCAGCACTTGCAAAAATCCGAGTTTTTTAACCTGCTTATCCTTTTATGAGTTTGCAGATTATATTTGTGCCATCGTTATATTCTCAATAGGAGAATTCACCTTTGCAGCTCTAATCAACGCTTCAATAAATTGAGGAGTAAAGGGCAGAGTTTATGTAAATCATACTAGGCTCCTTGAATTTACGATATCGTACACAAAATCAATAAAAAAAGATTAGTCACATAAAAATTTATATGGCTCTACCAAATGTGACTAAAAGTCGTCACGTTCCAATGCTTACTCTACAATGACGGTAGCTTCAGGCAATTGATAATGTCCATGTTGATACCCTCACCTTTAGAGAGGGATAAAGATAAGGATACAGAGGTATTATGCACTAAAACTTAAAGAACAATACAATCATAGACTCCCACAAGCGAAAACGAGACCTATAATAGCTAGACTACTCCATATACGTGTAAGACCAATATTGGTGGAGTTATATAATGTCGATAGCAAAAAGTCCTCTGGACAGGCAAAAGGGAATGCAATCTGGACAATATTGTATAAGTGATGCAAAAGCTGATGCAAAGCTAAGTCAATTACTACCTTCTCAACTACAGTACCGTTCGGAAAGGGCCTCAGAAGATGATCTGAGAAAAACGAGCTATATATGCATAAATAGTATGAAAGGCAGACTATCAAGGTCAGATAATACCTTGTAACGAGCAAGTAATAATATTCCATAACGGTAACTATTCTCAGCACCACCAGCAGAATTTACTTTGTGCGCTTTGCACTGAAAGAAATGAAAATCATATAGGATGGAGCATCAACTTCGAAAACAGTGATGTAGATCAGAAGAGAACCTTGAAAAAGTATTCCAGGCATTTGTACAAGAAGCTGGCAAAATTGCGGTTACACTCATGTATAGTGACCTTCATGAAAGCAGCACAGAAGAGTGACGAATACTAATTGCTATGAAAGTCTGCGTTGTGATGCGTCGAGCTATGGAGAGCGAAATATTTAGTAGAATACATGCATACCGTAATAGAGAGAATGAAAATATAGAAAGAGACACACAATGCATAGCAAAGAAATGCTCTCATGCTAGAGTTAAGGAGAACCTGTAATTTCATTCACTAAAAGATAGAAAGAGTAAGGAAGATGACAATATTAAGAATATTGAGAGCTCACTCTCACTATATAGAGCAAAAGCAAAATCACAAAAGTAGCAATTTACAAATATATGAATAATAAGTACGTATATTAATACCGCCAATCAACATACTATGTTTACAGAATATGCCAAACTATGAGTTTAATATTTTGCCCAACAAAGTTTTAAACTATATTAAGAGTGCTAACTAAAAATATAGTGTAGGAGAAAATAATTTCATATTGAAGCCTGATAAGTATCATATTATATAAGTATTATTGTGAGACGCTAACTTACATGAAATAACAAGGCGATAACATTATATATATATATTATAAGGTGATATTGCAGAATGAGTACAGACAAAACTATAAAGTTCCTAATATCTTAATAAGACTCACTATTATAAATATATTACAGTACCTTCTCAGCGTATACGGGATTCCTGAGCTATTTGATATAGCTATTTACTTGTATGCATGAGTTATGTCGCTGAGCTCAAGTGTGTATCCTGTGATGTTAGTGTACTTCATAAATTATATGTGAGCTGATAATATCAAAATTAGTATATATAAGTACCTATAAGTACTACCTATATAGTGAAGGCGCAATGATGCTCACACATCTTTTTTATATAATAGTTCTCTACTTATTTTCCTCTTTATCTAAATATGATAAACTAAAAAGAACAAATGCTTGTCACAATGAGGTTTGTTTTACAGCCCGGAAGATTGACATAATATAAAAAGAAAAGTAGTATATATATAAGGATGAAGAATAATGGTACGATATGCTCACTGTACTAAAACGGCCTAAGCCAAATATGTCAATAATCCTATATGTCGATTACCGATACAAAACTACGATAGTATTATATAATTATATTAAAGATAATATTATATTATATATAATAGATATATATAATTATATATATATATATATAAGTTATATATATAATTAATATATTAATATATATAATATAATATTATAATAATATAATATATATATATATATATATATATATATATATTATGATTGATAATATATATATATATATATATATGACTATATATATTAATATATATATATATACTATATTAAATATTATATATAAACTATATATATTTTTATATAGTCATCTTTATAATAATTAACTTTAATATTAGTATATATGAATATATTATACTATTAGATATATATATATATATACTATATATTATATATATATATTATCCATAATATAATGTATATTTTAATACATTAATATATATATATATATATAATATATATATATATATATATATATATTATATAATATATAATTTTAAATATAATATATATTATATAATATATATATAACTATATATTAATTATATATATTATATTTATACAATATACTTATATTATATATATATATATAATAAAGAAGTATATATATAATATATATATATTAATTATATAATATATATATATATATAAATATATATCAATATATATATTACTATATATTATTATAGTTATGCTTAATTATACTATATATAATATATATATATTATTATATAAATATAATATATATTATATATATATTAACTATATATATATATATAATATATATAATATAATATATCATAATATTATATTATATTAATATATATATATATATATATAATGTATATAATATTATAATAATATATATTATATATATATATAATATATATATATAATACCTGAGATAGACTAATATATATATATATTATAGGGCTAATATAATATATTATAATATACTATAACTACTATAATTAAAAATATGTCTGGTTGGGCTGCGTAGCTTGAGTAAAATAGCGCTCTATATATCATATTACATACGAATAGTATATATAATATATTACTATATATATATACTTAGATACTATATATCAATATATATATATATATATAATAATATTAATAAATAATATACATATACTATATAACCTAGGTTCAATTTCTTTGTTCATAATAACATTTTTATTTTTTTTTACCAATAATGAACCTATTCGAACACTTTCTTGGTCTTAAGTTATCTATTAAATTTATAATATCTTTTATTACGAAATATTTGATAGTGAAAACTGAATCTCTAAAATCCCCTACGTCACGTATAGACAGCGGTAACCACTTACCATATAATATAAATAATTATTTTATATTATATGTTAAGTTACATTTTGACAGAATCTTTTTTGTCGCTCTTCGTCTGGGTTGGGAATTGATACATGAATGTTACAATTAACGATTAAGATTCACTTATATCTTAATAGAAACTTAAGGACAGAAGATGTTCGAATCGCACGATTTCATATTGGTAAAAAAATAATAAAATTAATGATTATTATGAACCTATGAATACGACCTAAGGTTATCATCTATATATATTATATATATATTATATATATATATATATATATATTATATATATATATTATATTATATATATTATAATATATTAATATATATATAATATAATCTCTCTCTATGACTCCTATAATATATATATAATCATTATATATATATGAAGATATATAGTATATAGTATATAATTAATATAATATTATATAATATATACTATATATACTACTATATATATATATAATATATATATATAATATTAATATATATATATATGCTTAAGTTTGCTAAATCCAATTAATTTTAGATTTTTAAAACCTTTAAAATTATGATATAAAATTCTCTTGTATTTAATCTATGCTTAATAAATCAATTAGTTAATTACCTTTTTTATTATTTAACCTAACTAAAACAAAGAGCTCAAAAAGTTTTAAGTTGTGCTTAGTCTTTCATTTTTTCTGTTTCTCTTTTTTTTAAAAAACAAAATTCCTTCTTTAATTTACTAAAAGTAGATCTTGAAGCAAAATATCATTATTATTTTGTAGTGCCAAAAACATTAACATTTCTCCCGTTTTCTGAGTGCAATCCGGTTTTTTAGGAGAAATAAATATGATCCTCCAATTCTGCAAGAGTCTTTCACCTTTCCACGGATAAGGGGCACGCAGCTTGAAATATTTCTAGCAAGGACACCCAAAGCTGAAAGGTACCTTTTTGAGAAATGAACCACCATTAATAAGGGACTTTCTGAATTTTAATGGTTCAATATTTTTATATTGGCTAGATTTCTACTTTTCATAACATCTTACAAATTTCCAAATTTTGGTACTGTCACACTTAGAATGATTTTTCTCTTGTGATTTTTAAAGTACTATTTTCTCTTCAATTCCGCAAAAAAAACTTTCAAAACTGGTAAGAAGTTAAAACTATATCTTCAGTATCACTTTTTTTCTCCCCATACTGGTTATAAATGAGAAAATCTGGAAAATTGCTTAAAGGTTAGTGGGGAAACTTTTCCCTTTCCTTATTACAACATATAATCTTCGGCACATTCATTCTTAATCTTCCACATCTTATATGTATAATCATCCTTCAAGAATTAATTAAAGCGTAGTATCAAATTATATATATATAGAGTCTAAATATCACATATATATATATAATAATACTAATTAGCATAAAAAGGAAGCTAAATATATATTAATATAAAAGAGCTGGAATAAGTTCAGCAAAATTGTCATGTCCATTATTCTCTTTATGATTCCTCACCTAATTTATCACACCAACAAATGGTGAGATATAATATACTGAATATCATGTGCAAAAGATAAAGTTTAACACTAGAATATCTTATAAACTATCTATACAGTTAGGATGAGTAGTGTTGAGTACCTCTATTGCTCACGATGGGTGGAGAGCTCGGAGTCGCCAATAATAATCATGGCAGGTCGAAGATTAGCACAAATTTTGAAGAGGGTGTGAAAGATGCGATATGTTTCGAGAAGCTCAAAAAATGCCTCACCACTCGATCTGCCGTACTGAATACCTTAGGTTTGTACCAGATTTGGAAATGATTCAGGTCGTCACAAATCAAAATGAACGAGTCGGACATAATATGGTGCATCATCAAAAATGTGAGAAAGCTACATTGTCTGATGGCTTCGATTAAGGATCAGCGTGTCACTTCATCATCTACCTGCGGTCCACCAATAGCAGTAAAATGATATAGCGTAGGCTAGATAGGAGTCTGAGATAGCGTCTTAGATGGTGCTCATAATCTCACACATATCATAGAAGCTATATTTGATTTATACCCCGTCCATACTCGAGATAGCTGGAAGCGTCTCTCTAGTGTGTATCACAAGTATCCTCATATTACTCCGTGTTATGGAAGACCACACAGTAATCGAACTTTTGATTATTATGAGTGATTTACGTTCGTCTTCTTTATTTGTAGGATAATTTCTCAAAATTAGTTAGTTTACATGAGGTGAACTTATGTGATCATATACAAGTGAGTGAAAAAGCCTAATATGATAAATAATATAATCTTGTGGAATAACTACAATACTTAGTATAGTAAATAATCTACAATGCACACATAATAATCATTTATATTATATTATTGAACGAGATCGTGTTTCCCTAAACTTACTTTTAATCCCTACAAATGCTTATCGATTATATATTACTCAAAATCAAAAAACTTTATAAAAACATACTATAACAATGTATATTAGTGGCTTAAAACTATTTTATAGAGTGTATAATTGTATATCTCTATTATTTGAAATATATCTTATACCATGAAAATAGATCTGCAGAGGCAAAGTGTTTTTTTGTAAATACCTAATCATTATCATTCAAGTATTATCAGGGCTATGGATATAAATATAATATATTATATATGAGCATCATGATGAATAACATATTATAATGATGTCAAAGAGTATTAGTAAAAGTGACTATATATAGTAAGAATCTTAGGTAAATCCTATATATATATATATGTATTGTGAGTATTGTAAACTCCTGCCAACGCCATATTAGGTGCGTTAATATATATCCCTTACTAAACAATCTAGTTATCCCTTACTTAAACAATTATAATCTGAGCTGTACTGATTTAGGAAATTAATAATCTAGTATATATATTCTTTATACCAGTTAAAAATAGCGGGGCGAAGTTATTAAAATGACCTTATATATATATATTATATATATATAAATAGGATATATATATATATTATTAAATGTGAGCGTGATAACTCTCTTTGTGTCTCATAAAAACATAGAGTTCATCATTACATTAATAGGCTTAGATACGTGTAAACATAGTGACAACAAAGACGAAAAATCTAAGAATATGCATAGTGGTGCTTTCGTAATCCTATCTGAGTGCTATATATCTGCTGATCTTCGTTTTTTTCTCTCTGTGTATATCCTGCAGCGTCAATATTATTATAGAAAGTTTTATTGAATATAAGTAAATATAATTGTAATGAAATATTAAAATTTCTATTTTATACCATAATATATAATATTATAATAACTCAATGTAAATATTTTATATAGCAGGTAGAATACTAGAAATCATCTTATAATTCCATATACATTTTTGGATAGACAATCACTTATATATGGGTTTATGAATGCTATTGAGTAGATATAGATACCTGTACAATAAGGGTGAAATCACTCGATGATAGATAAGCATATATATATATATATTATATTGCATAATACCTCCTAATATACAAGCCTTAACATAAAGGCTCAATAAATTCATTTAATATATATCATTATTAATCAGGGTAACTTAATTATACTTAATTAATAATAAATTATCAAATAACTAATTATATAATATTTACATTAACTAATATGTATAATTAATTGAACTGATATTATATATGCCTCAATAAGTACTGTCACTGCTCTGAAATAATTATTAACACACATAAACAGATATCTTTTAGGGCTATCTTACGTAAATAAATGTGAGTAAGTCCGTCCATCATATCCAGTTTTATAATATCTTTAAATATTTATAATATTAACTTCTAGTGAAGTAAACTGAAATTAAATATAATAATCAATATAATAATAATCTAAATTATTAATTGATCCATTTTGAAATATACATAAAATCGGTAATAAAAATATTATTATCTATGAATGTATTATTACTCACCAAAGAACTCTCGTAGTCAAAGTAAATCAGGTATATATAGTATATAGAATATTTGCCGGATCCGTAATTCCTCTCTATCCAAAATCTCTAATAAAACACCGTGAATCCCCTCGTATTCCTCCTATGTCCGGATATCCGATAAATCGTCCCTATCTAACTAAATATATATAATATAAATATATATATAATATATATATATATATATATAGTATATTATATATTATTAATTATTTATTTCTAAAAACACGTGTCCCGCATGGGAATGCAGGGTGTTGTCAATCGCAGATGTATTTTTTACTACTCCTGTAGCGTTGAACCGTAATTCACTAGGAAGAGTGATAAAATGGCAGCAAAGAAGTTTCTCAAGCTTCAAGAGCCATGCAAAGATACATCTTCTTACATATGCACCAACTGTCGTTTGGAAACGTTCCACTTTTAGCACCAAGAATTTATTCATAGTCAGTTACATCTTTATTTTTCAAGGTATAAAATTCATATTTATTTATATATATTTGTCAAAAATAAGTATCGATTTGCGCAGTCACTCCCGTTCACAAATAAGAGTTTTTGGGAGAAGATGATCCAATGCAATGAAATTCCGCCTTCCAACGTCCAGCAGGAAACTGAATAAAAAAAGTTTTGTTGCTCCTCTTCTTGAGATTCAAATAAATAATTATTTCAATATATTATAAGAAATACGGAAAACCCGGCGCTAAATTGCTTTTACTGATGCTTTTTATAAAAAAATATTTTAAGATGCTATTTAAATAAAAATAATTTTAGATTTCTAGTACGCTTCCATACACAATAATGTATACAATACAACAAACACATGCGTTCACATTTTCTTTATTCTGACAATCTTACAAACAAAACAAAAGACCTTCTAGAACTCTCTTTAATGGTCCTGTTGAAGTGTTTTCATCCGTCTTCTTTACTCTTTTATCCTAGATACTTCTCTTTTCTTCTTTTTATTCATATTTCCCTGCATGTTTCTTAAGATACCTGATCATTTACTTAAAGAATTTATTTATAAGCTAAATAAATATTATATATAATACTATTATATAGTATATATATATATATATAAATATAATATATATATATATATACTATATATATATATACTATATATATTATATTAATATATTATATATAATATATAATATATATATAATATATAATATATATATATAATACAAAATATCTACCATTATATTTAAATTAATTTCTTATATTATAATAATATATCATATCACTATATATATATATATTTAGTATATATAATATATATTAATATATAATATATTATAATATATATTGAATATAATATAAAACATAATATATATATAGATATATATAAAAACATATATATATATTATAATATACATAATATATATATAATTATATATAGTATATATTATTACTATATAATACTATATATAATATAAATATATATTAGTATATATATATAACTATTATACTCATATTATAATATATATATATCTACCACCACCTTCTCTCCCAAGGCTGGGTGGATAAAGGTGCTTACACTGAAAACAGAATACAGAGTATAGAAGAATATGAACTTCAAGTCTGAGAAAGCCAAGCCTTTACTGTTACCCCCTTTATTACCCTTTTTAGTAAGAACTTCGCCGCAGTTCAGAATTAATCCACTCTTAGAGCTTCACGGGACCCGCGATGGACCCATAACTATGTTATCTCGTCAATGTTAGGGCATCTCTTTATTCCCAGGTGGGCACAACCATTAACACTACCTCTCAAAAAACCATTTGAGCTAATTCACTCTATTATTAACACCTTTCTTCTTGCCTCAGCCATAAACTACACATTACCTCCTCACTGCACAGCATTTTCTTTTACATGACTTACAAATACCACTTTAATTTCTTATCAGATTTCCCAGTAGCCGTGATTCGATTTCCAGCTCATACACTCACCATTACCACATTTTACGCTTAATCTCCAACCGACAATCATCACACCTCATTCCCACATTGACCAAACCATCTTAATGTAAGTTCAATAATTCTATCTGCCTTACTCCTTTCTTCCACACCACTACACATACCTAAAATATATATATATTTATATATATACTTAATATAATATATATATATATAACTATATATTATATATATATATTATATATATATATATTATATTAATATATATAATATATATATATATAATATATATATAATAATATATTATTTATAAATATATAATAATATATAATATATATATATATATATATATATAATATTATATAATATATATTATATATATTTTCTTATAAAGCTCTGACGTAGAAGCTTAAAGTAACTTTATATACATGCATCTCTTACATAGAAAGTTTGTATATGTTGAAAGCAAAGTTAAATAAATAAGTGAATCATAGTCAAAAAGAAAATCTTAACGAAATCAAAGAATTTCTTTATACTTACTTAGAAATCTTAAATCTTAAAACTTCTTACGAAGGTTTATTTGCTATTTATTGAGAAGATTATTGTCATACTTATAAAGTGTTAAATATAAATAATATGAATGTAAATTAAAATAGTAATGGTAGATGACAGTACGAACAACTTTGCATAAGTAATTTACAATATTTAAAATATATAAATAAATGAATAGTAGTGGTATTAAAATGAAAAACAAATTAATAAATTGTAATGCACAATATATAAATATATTAATAAATGATGTTGTGTAATAAATATTCAAATATGTAAGATTAATAAAAATACTATTAATAAAATATTTACATTATTATATAATTTATATCACTAAATTACATATATGAATATATTTACCTTTATTTTCATTTTGATATTATATTTTTATTGCAATCTAAAAAAAATATATTTTACTTAAATAATAATGTTTACTCCAATTATGAATATTATATCATTTTTTCAACTTATTTATTAATATATATATATATATAATATAATGAAATATAAATTATATATATCATATATATTATATATATATTATAATTATATATATTATATATATATATTAATATATATAAGTATATATTGTATGTATATATACTATATATAATATAATATTAATATAATATATATATATATATAATATATAATATTAATATATAATATTATATGATATATTATAATTAATATATAATATTATAAATATATAATATAATATATATATATATAGCTATATTTATAATAATAATATAATATATTTATATATAATATATAGTATATATATATATATATATATTATATATATATATATATATATAACTATATATATATATATATATTAATTAATACTTAATATAAATAATTATATATAATAATATATATATATATATTATATATATATTAAATATATAATATATATTTATATACTATATATAATATATATAGATTATATATATAATACATAATAGATAATATAATTATATATATATATATATATATATATATATTAATATTATATATATATATATAATTAATATATATATTTAATATTAATATATATATATATATATAATATTTTTAATATATATTAATATATTATATATATATATTATATATATATATATATTTATATATATATATATATATATATATTAACTACCAGAATTCTTCTTTGAAAATCTTATGTTTTTAAATATCAATTATTAGAGTTTCTGAGTCGATCTGAATATTGAAACTTTACACATTGGTTTAGTATTGAATACTTTAAGTACGGTACTAGTTCCATGATACTAGTTAGTGTACCTGCTTTTTATTTTGTCAGCATTTAAACTAGTAAGCCAATTTTGGCTGGTTTTCTGGAAATTCATTAATTTGATGGTTTCATTTAAATTGTTGTAATTTCTTTATTACGTGTGGTACATATTTGAGCCACGTACCTACGTAATCACCAAACTCCATTATTTATCCTATATTGGTTTCGTAAACAAGGTTGACTTCTCTGATCTATAATAAAGGGGCAAAGGTCACTTTTTCAAAACTCAAAATTTTCATATTTTTTGGGTTTTGTTTCGAATTCAAACTTGAAAATCATACCTTATAAGCAGAATTTTGAGCTGATTCTACTGGTATACATTTTATCATAGGACTAATATTTAAATACTTGTAAATTTGTTTATTTATTTTCTTATGGGAATTAAATTCAAATATTATGAAGATGTGAAAGTTTTCACACTTCAACATTGATATTTTTATGTCGGTTTTTCCTTTTTTCATGACTCTTCTTGTTTAATATTTTTATTACTTTTAAAAAATAATTGTATTATGCAAGTTTTGGGTAAAATTTCGTAATTATTTATAATTATTATATGAATTTAATTGTTGACATTATAAAAGTTGGAAACTTTGTTCGGGGGCTTTTTTAGCAGAAATAAAACCAGAGCCAGGATCAAAATTCTTATTACTAGCCATAGTTATTCGCCTGCAAGCTGTGTCCATTTAGATCTTAAAAAATGCTTTGTAACCCAGCCAGCTTGCTCAACGCAGAACATTTAGAGGCTACCAGATTATATAGGCGATGTCGAGTAAATAATTTTTATCATTGCTCATTTGGTGTACACATGTAATTTGACGTGTAAATCACGAAAACAAGAGCAAAAATATGCTAATACACAAGGGGGAGGTCCAGCCCCCCAAAACTCCTTTTTTGAAAGCAACTTGTTTTTTGATTGATTAAATGAATTTTCCTTTGTATAGATAATAAAGGAAACAAAAACTATGTGCTTCACATAGAATTTGAACTATTAGAACTTTATTTATATACAAGAAACCATTATGGTATGGAAATTTCCAATTTTAAAATAGCCATTATTATAGCTTGTATTAATTGTTTCTGTATGGAATATGATACTCAATTTATGAAAATGAAATCAAATATCACTTTCAGTTGTGAGATGGTGTTTATTTCGAAAAACTTGAATAACTCCAATACCATTTAACAGAATGAACTTTCCTATATAGTGGAATAAAAAGAGTACAAGACTAATGTCTGGAACAAGTTTCAGACAATTTCAACAATTAATAATGGAATTATAACAAACTAAAGATCAAATATCGTAATCCATTTTATGATAATTGAGAGGCGAAAGAGAGTGAACATTGAGTCAACCTTCTCGTAAACAGCTGATGAGTCGCCCTTTTATCAGCTGTTTTGTGAGTAACTTTTATGATACATATAATAAGATATAAATGTATACCAATTGCATATTTATAATTAATAGTAGTATCAATATGATTTTACCATAATATTAATACTTTTTAAATTTATATACAAATTTCCTTTTATAAGGAAGTTTATTTATAAAGAAAGACATATACGATCAGCCCCTCCTAACACAAACATCAGTGAAACAAACGTTCGTCCATTCATTTGTATATAAAGGTGGTAAAATACCTGGACGCTGATTTTTATCAGCAACAACTATCACACCTAACCCAATGTAAGTTGATACTGGTAAGGAACTTTAATACAAATTACCCTGCAAAGCTCAACACACACACACACCATCTCTAAGAGGTGATATAACTTCCCATTTACTTTATAAAATAGGGGAGAGAGAACAGTACTATACCCAATTGACCTTTTTCTTAATACGTTACTATTTCTTACGTAGAGACCAAATAATAAATGTTAATTATTTATTTTATGTAATTTGAAAAAGGGAATAATTTTGTTAACTTCGTTTATATTTTAAAATTAAAATTATTATTGTTAATCTTACTATTTAGTGATGCCATTCGAATCTTTTTTGAACACAAATGAAATATGATTTTATAGACTGAAAGACTTAGTTATAAAATACTGCATTTTCATAAATTCACTGAATATTTTCAATATTTTTTATGGATTAATAAAGACTTTAAGCCTTCATTCAATTATTGCTCTTTTTCTATTCTAGGAGTTTCGTTGGAGGCTATGAAATATATTCTCCATCATGAAAAGACTGACGGAATTCACTTCGTAGGCTTTGGTATCGACACCCCTCATTTAGATAACGCACGATCATTCACTTACGTTGTTAATCGCTTGGTAACTGGACAAAACAAATACTTTGTGGGTAATATGAAGGAGCTGAAGGTTAGTTTTATTAAAAGAAAAAGTGGAAAGAAAATCTTTTGAAATAAGCCTTAGGTGATCATTTTACCCGACGTTAAATTAATTTAAGCAAATGGTAAACATACAAGTATAATATCTTTCAATAGAGTTAAAGTTAAAAAAAATTTTTTTTGTGGTGCACTTGAACATGATTAATAATTAAATTCGCAGCAAAATGTCTACTGATATATTTTGGAAAGAACATCTTATAAATTAATATATTATCCCTTCTTTTGAGCTTGTCAAGTGACTTTTCTTTATGCGTTTTTATTAAAGAATTTCTTACATTAGTGACATTCAAAACTACTGATGATAAACTTTGTTGTTTATGAAGTTCAAGTAATTATTTTTTATTGACCAAAGATGTATAATAGATAAAAGTTTTTTTTTGTTTCCCATTCAGTTTTCATTCTTATTTAGTTAAGTTTTTAATTTGGTGTCTAAAACGAGAATGGAAACTATTTAAATCAAACGAATTGCGAAAGCGCGCTACGGTTATTTTATGATCCTTACTCCAAAATTGAAGACAAAATAGAAGACCAAAATCAAAAGGTGTAATTTCACTTTTCTTTAAGTTCTCATCTCACATTTCATAATATTGCAAATTTAATTCTCTCTACAATCAAAAGTAGAAGGAAGAACCTTATCTGTCATTTTTTGTTTATCTCATCTTAAAGGCTGCTCAAAATGTTATCAAAAATGTAATTAAGAAGTATTGCAAATCCCATTTACACAACTTGCTATTTGAAAATGAAGATTTGAAAGATTCAAATTTTTAGAATTGTGTTAAGTTTAAAGTATATATAATATATATATTATAATATTATATATCTATATATAATATTAATATATATATATATATATATAATATATATATATATATTATATATATAGTATATATAATATTATAATAATATATAACATATATAATATATATATATAAGCAAATCTTAGTTAATTCAGATATTACAAATTATCTTAAATTATATTTCGACGTAAATAGAGAGTAACTCAATTTCAAAACCCTTTTATTTATTTATTTATATATTTATTTATTTATTCATTTATTTATTTATATATTTATTTTATTTATTTATTTAATTATTTATTTAATTTCTAGTTTATTTATTTATTTGCAGAGGCTCCCACCGAAGGGAGCGAAGATAATGGTAATGCCCATGAAAATAAAAAACGGTGCAGGAGCTCCGGCAAGAGTCGCAGCTCGAATACCATCAAACTAGTCTTTTTTATTTATTTTTTAATTTTAATTTTTTTATTTTTTTTTTTTTCGCTTTAGCACAAACTTTTGTGTTAATGCTTTTGTGTTAATACGACATATTTCATTTTTATTGTGTTTCTGCTTTTAAAAAACTTAATTCCAAAATGCTAATCTTGTTTATTTTTGAAATTTTTAAATAAACTTTAATAAAAAAAAAATTAAAAAGTAAATAAATAAAAATGATTAACTTTTTAGGTATTAATTTTACACTTTAAAGCAATTACGTAATAAAAAATATTTACCTTGAAAATTTCTCTCTTTGTAAAGAGTTGTTATCAACCTGAAATATGCCACCTGAACACACAACACCACAGCAAAACACACACACACACATACACATACACACACACACACACACACAAACACATAATATATATATATTATATAATAAATATATATATATATATATATATATGATATATATATATATATAACTATATATTATATATATATAACATATATATATATATATATATATATAATATATATAATATAATATAATATATATATATAACTATACGTAAATAACGCCTATATATATATATATAGTATATATTATATATATATATAAATATATATATATATATATATATATATATATATAGTATTATATATATATATATATATAATATATATATATATATATATAATTATATATATATTAAATATTATATATATATATTATATAATATATATATATATATAATATATAATAGATATAATATATATCATATATCATATATATATATTACCTTGGTGAGGAAAATCTAGGAGACCTACCAAATTCCAACCAGTTCCATAATGGCCTACAATTACCACCAATCAGAGCCAGTTTTAAATAGTATATAGTAATATAATATAAAGTATATAATATATATATATATATATAAAATAATATATATATATATAGTATTATAGATATATAATTATATAATATATATATTATATATATATATATATATATATATAGTATATATTATATATATATAATATATATAATATATATATATAGATATATATATATATTATAATATAATTATATTATATACATATATGAATAATATATATATATAATATATATAATATATATATATATATATATATATATAATATATATATTTAATATATATAGATATATATATATATAATATATATATATATATATATATATCTAGTATATATATATAATATATAATATATATATATTATATATATTATATATATATATATATATAATATATATATATATATTATATATATTATATATATAATATATACTATATATATATATAATATCCTACATTTTAAAGTATTAACATTAATTTCAGAATTATTTTAAAGTATGAAATAAATAATTAGTAAGGCTAAATTGAAGCGATTAGAATGCTTTGTTGCAGCGAGTCCCAATCGCGGGAAATCATCTTTGCACTTGAAGATTGAAACTCCTCATAGTGTTCATTTATTATTTTAAAAGTAAAGTAATAAGAAATAGTGACGTTCCAGTTAAAGATACAAATGAACTTAAAAGTATTTATATCAGATCAGGTACATATATTTTCCTATAATTATAAAGGCAAAGAACAATGATGGAAAATATTGAAAGTTATTCTTTATATTAATTAATTTATTAATAAATGCTTTTTATAACATTGTCGATAATTACACTACGAGCAAAAGATTTTGCACAGCATTAATGAAAACATTTTTCTAATCCAATTTCGTACTATAAAAAAAATATTAGACCTTTAGAATTGAGGCTGATCACTTACCGATTGTGAGTAAAACCGCGAAAACTAAATTTAAAAAATCGTAATATACGTATTCACACACGTGATATATTAATATATATATATAATAATATAATAGATATATATAATATATATATATAAGTATATATTATATATATATATATTATAATATAATATATAATATATATATATATACATATATATATATATTATATATATATATAAAAAACAATTGTAGGTGGACGGGCAAATGGGAATGGCTTCCAATCTTGCTTGTGGAATTTTGAAACATCTCAAAACGCCGTAGTTGTTTTTCGTATGGGCGCAGGGCTGTGCTCGATTTCAGAAGGTGAGTTGTATGTGGTTGCTTTATTAAACATCATAAATGTGAATTGTGATAATCTGAAATGAATAGAGACCGTCGTAAATGTCTAAATAAAGCTAACTGTTTTTATTATATATGTGGTGAGTTCACTGGATAAAAAAAAAATATGGTCTGCGTTCTTTAACAACCACAGTTAAAAAAGCATATTACTATTATTTTGGATTTCACATAGAGACCAGGATAAAGATTGGGCCCTCCATATATATTGTACATCTTGCTACACCAATTTGATTAAGTGGAAGAATGGGGAAAAATCAACAGGTTGGTTATTTGCTGTACCTATGATTTGGGAGAGCCTACTAGCTACATAGATGACTGTTATTTCTGCCTCACAAAGGTACAACGATTTCCAAATAAAACAAAATCAAATATAGTTTATCCTTCTCTTTCATCTGCAATTCGGCCAGTACTACATGGATCTGGACTTGCAGTGCCTAAGCAAGCAATGGACTTGAAAGAATTTAATATCCCTGAAGAGGAAACGGTTGAGGAGATTGAAGCATCATCATTTGACCCGTCCTTCGTTCTATTTCATGAGGGGACACCCCATCTCATTCAACAAAGAGAGCTTGACGATCTAGTAAGAGATTTAGATCTCAGCAAGGGACAAGCTGAACTCTTCGGATCTAGGCTGCAGCAGTGGAATTTGTTGGCAACATGCAGTAGAATTTCAGTATATAGACAAAGACATGGGCGATTTTCAAAATACTTCACCATTCAACGATCGATATGTAGGTGTACAAATATTGACGGTTTGATGGCTGAACTTTTTCAAGCATGTTACAGAGGAATGGAGACTTTTTATAGACTCCTCAAAAACAAGTCTGAAAGTAGTATTGCTTCATAATGGTAATGCCAAGCCTTCATTATCAATAGTATACTC